>CAUYRT010052042.1:0-24012 GCA_963574885.1 Lepilemur ruficaudatus | reverse complement strand
CTTAAAGTACTATCTTCAATTAAATTATATTTCCTCATAGGAATACGTTTTGTATAACTGTAAATCTTGGCAAGCAGATCATTCCCATTTTCATCCTGTATGTTATAATTAATTATTTGCATAATTATATAATTTTTGAATGAAACTGAATATTTGATTTTTATTATTTGTAAAAGTGTATTTAAAGAACAACTATGTGTCATTATTATATAGTCCATCTTTGTGCACTAAGACTTTAAAAATTATTCAATGGAAAATATTATTCATTTATCATCTAATATTTATTTTTCCATTTAATTTTTATGAAATATTTGTGATTATAAAATTATAATTATTATTATATACATCCAGATAGCATACACATTTATAAGGCCTACTTTCCTGCCTCAATCTGACCTTCCTCTACAGAGGAACTACATGTATTTGTGTATATATACAGATATTTTTAACCATAAAGTAGATATATGCCTTACTCTATGAATTGGTATTTTTGCTAAAAATAATGCATATTTATCTCATTCATTTTAATAGCTGAATTGTATTTCATGATATGGATACACTATAGTTCATTTAGCCAGCAACTCTGCTTTGCACTTGTTTGCTTTTGCAAAAATGCTGCACTGCTTAAATGGCTATTTCTATACATGTGGAAATCTTTGCATTCTAAACATTATGAGTTTTTGCCACATGCCTTCCAGAGAAATTATAGCAGTTTTAGACATTAGATATTATCAATGATTTTTTTTCTAACCTTATGGTTCAAAATTGTATTTCACTGTTGGTTTACCTTAACTTGACCTGATTATTTTTTAGACTTGGCATGTTTGCTGTGTTAGCCATTTTCATTTTCTTTTGATGTCCTGCTTACATGCCATGTCTTCATTTCCACTGAGATCTTTGTTTGTCTTGATTAATCACAACAGTACTTTATATATTATTAATATTAATTTAGCTGTCATATTTATCAAAATTATTTTCCTCTGTTCCTCATTTAAATTCCTTAATACTATCCTTTGCCATATGGAAGCTAAATTTCATGTAGTTAAAAATCTGCCAATTACTTCATTTAACTTCTTTCCCTTTGCTGTCATGCTTAGTTCTTTCTCTAAATTTCTATCACCGTTTTCTTATATTTATTAAAGTCTTTTTAAAATATTTAATTATAAAATATTTAGATTCTTGATATTAGTACAAGGAAGTAACAAATGAAATTTTCTTGTACCTCAAAGAAATAACATATTTAAGGTTAAAAGTCTTACGCTACCCTGACTCAGTTTTGATATAATTATATCATAGTTGTTTTCTGTTTATTATAAATATATTACTAAAGTAGAATCCAGGAATCACATTTATGTCCTGATATGTCAGAAAAACTGAAATACTTCTAGAAATACGTATTGAGTACCCACTGTAAACATAATAGGATTTTTTAGAGAAAAAAGAACCAATAGGAAATATATGTGTGTGAAATAATCCATGGAGGAACCACTTTGAGGGAGGCACGTGAAAATAAGGCATTGTCAAAAGCTAGTCTTTTGGTGAAGAGGACTAAGAAATAACAATGACTTGGCCTAAGGTGTTGTATGGCAGAAGTAAGGTCTGGACCCAGTGAAATGCATACTGACCATGTTATTTAATAATATGGAGGATTTCTGGAAAGTAGATAAAAAATGTGTAGGCAGTGCACAAATTTCATGAGATTAAACACAAGGGAGTCTTCTTTGGTTCAAGTGGACATTAATATTTATAAGACTATCATAGAACACATTTAGCACCAATCTACTCAGATACATATAGGTTAGCAACTACAACATGGTCTTCCTTTTCAGTGAGTTTCCTTGACATCTGTCCTTCTGGTACATGGTACATGAGATGGGATCTAGGGATGGTGACTACCTAGGCTTGAAAGTCTTGTGCCTCACAAGAGCCAAAAAAATTTTATACTTCCATAAACTGTCCCTGCTCAGTTACAAGACATGCTTGGTTACAAGAGCCATCACAAATCACTGCACATAGAGAATCTCAAATCATAGTGTCTTCCTTAGGTATTTTAGTTTATATATACTCCTTCCACCTACTCCAGGTAAAATTTTCCAATCAGGGATTGTTTTTACAAAAAGCATTATTGCCCAGTAATTTTATTCACAATGTTCTCCTCATAATGTTACAAAAAAATAGAAGTGGCCAGTTAATGAAGGCCAAATTCTCATATCAGCCTCACAGAGAACAATAGAACATAAGATCTTGTTAAAATCTGAAAAACAAGCAAAAGTGACTTCTACGTCTCACTGTTATAGTATGATTGTTAGCATATATTCACTCCCGTCTTACACAAGTATAATGCATAAGGCAATAGTTTTTAGTAATTGGATGAGTCTCTGAACTTTTAGAAAAGAGAAACAGGTGTTAATTAAAAGAAAAAAAAAGAGTATGCACCATTTCTGTATTTTCTTTTGAAAAGCTTCTGTTCATGTCTTTTCCCCACTTTTTAATGGGATTGTTTGTTTTTTTCTTATTGATTTGCTTGAGGTCTTTGTAGATTCTGGATATTAGCCCTTTATTGGATGTAGAGCTTGTGAATATTTTCTCTCATTCTGTACATTGTCTATTTGCTCTGTTGATTATTTCCTTAGCTATGCAGAAGCTTTTTAGTTTAATCAAATGCCATTTATTTATATTTGTTGCTGTGATTGCCATTGAGGTCTTCTTCATAAATTCTTTGCCGAGGCTGATAGCTAGAAGAGTTTTTCCTACATTTCCCTCTAGAATTCTTATAGTTCCATTCCTTACATTTAAGTCTTTTATCCATCTTGAATTAAATTTTGTGAATGGTGAGAGATATGGATCCTGTTTCATTCTTCTTCATGTGGCTATCCAATGATCCCAGCACCATTTATTACATAGGACTCCTTTTCCCCAGTGTATGTTGTTGTCTGCTTTGTCAAAAATTGAAACACAAATCAAAACCATAGTGAGATACCAGGATGGATAGAATTAAAAGTCAAATTATAGTAAGTGTTGACAAGGATGTGGAGAAATCAGAGGCCCTCATACATTTCTGGTGGGAATATAAAATATTGTAGCCACTTTGGAAAACAGTTTAGCTATTCTTTAAGCAATTAAACAGAGTTATCATATGATCCAGCAATTCCACCCTTGGGCATATACTCAAGAAATTAAAACATATGTTTATGCACAAATTTATACACAAATGTTTATAGTAGCATTATTCATAATAGAAAGAAGATGGAAACAATCCAAACATCCATCAATGGGTTAACAAAATGTCATATATCCAAAGGATGGGGTATGATTTGGCCATATAAAAGACTGAAGTACTGATACGTGCTACAACTTGAATGAACCTTGAAAACATTATGCTAAGTGAAAAAAGTCAGGTACACAAGACCATATATTATGTGATTCTATTTATATGAAATATCCAGATAGGCAAAATCTTTAAAACAGAAAATAGGTTTTTGGTTGCTTAGGGATAGGGCGGATAGGGAGATAAGGGAGTGACAGTTAAAGGGTAGGGTGCTTCTTTCTGAGGTGATGAAAATATTCTAAAATTGACTCTCATGATGGTTGCACATAAATGTGATTATATAAAGTCCATTGGATTATGTCAATACTTTAAATAGGTGAATTGTATGGTATGTCAATTATATCTCAATAAAGCTGTTTAAGAAAAAGTGTATGGAGTAGGTGGAACAAAGGTTGCAGGAAACCAAAACAGAGGATAGCAGTCTCACTGAGTTGCAAAAGCAGAGATTAAGGTTCAGGACTGTTGATGAACTGGAGTTTGTGAGAAAGCATACTAAAGAAGAGAGCTACTCATCTGGAGCAAGACTTCAAACTCTAGAATTGCCATGCTGAAAGATGAAGGACCAAATAAATAGGAATATAATGGCTATCTTCTTTTCTTTTATTAATTTCTCTTATAAAAACGGACTTTGCATCTATAATTTATTATGGACATAGAAATAAAACATCTGATATCAATAGCACCATAGAATCAGGAAAATGAATTATATTGTTGAAATAATCATATATTTTGCACAATATAGTCAAATAGTCCTATATTATTTGTCAGTAGCCAAATTTGCTTAACCAATATTAGCAAATTCAATCCAGTAATGTATAAAAATGATAATATATCATGATCAAGTGGATTACTTCAGTAGCATAAAAGCTCTTTTGCTTTTTGTTTCTTACATTTTAAATTAGTTCACCCAATTAGAAGGATAATGAATCATTGAAATCAATAATAGAAATCACACTTTCATTTTAATGCAATGGAAAAAAATTGAAAAAATCTAATACATATCCATGATAAAAACTCTTAACACTACCAATATTAATAGAAAAGTCTGCAGTACAAAATTAATGCACACAAATCAGTGGCATTCAGATACACCAGTAACAGTCAAGCTGAAAATCAAAGATGCAACACCTTTCACAATAGCATTAAAGAGAATTAAATATTTAGGAATATGTTTAATGAAGGAGGTGAGATACATATATAGGAATAACTAAGAAACACTGAGAAATGAAACTGTAAAAGATGTAAATAGATAAAAAACCCTACCGTGCTCATGGATTGGCAGAATGTCCATACTACCTAAAGTGATCTACAGAATTAATGCAATCCCTATAAAAATACCATCACCATTCTTTACAGATCTAGAAAAAATAATTCTATGCTTTATGTGGAAGCAGAGAAGACCCTGTATAGCAAAAGCAATATTAAACAAAAAGAACAAATTGGAAGGCATCAGTCTACCAGATTTCAAGCTTTACTACAAGGCTATTGTAACCAAAACAGTATGGTTACTGGCACAAGAACAGAGATGCAGACCTCCAGAATAAGACTGAGAACCCAAATATAAAACCATCCTCATATTGTCATCTAATCTTCCACAAAGCAGACAAAAATATACACTGGGGAGAGGAGTCTCTCTCTATTCAGTAAATGGTGCTGGGAAAACTGGATAACCACATGTGGAAGATTGAAACTGGATTCCCAGCTCTCACCTCTCACAAGAATCAACTCACGATGGATAACAGATTAAGCCTATGTGGGAAAATAAATTTCCATTGTTTAAGCCACTCAGCCTGTGGCACCTTACTCCAGTAACCCTGGCAAACTCACACAAATGACAGTGAAATGTTCCAAGGAAGGGTGAGGGATGGTGGGAATGGTTAGATTCATCTTTTTTTAAAAATCATTCTGGCTGGTGGGCAGATTGTATATACCCTAATAAATAATACTTGTTGGTAAAAAAAAAATAAATAAATAACCTAAGGCATGAAACCTTAAGAATTCCAGAAGAAAATGTTGGGAAAACTTGTATAGATATTGGCCTGGGCAAAGAATTTATGAAAAAAACTCCCACAGCAATCACAGAAGCAACAAAAAGAAATAAATGGGACCTGTTCAAATTAAAAAGCTTCTGCACAGTGAATGAAACTATCATTAGAGCGAATAGACAACCTACAGAATGGAAGAAAATATTTGCATTCTACACATCTGATAAAGGGCTGATAAAAAGAATCTATATAGAACTTAAGAAAATTAACACAAAAAATATCAAACAACCCCATCAATAAATGGGCAAAGGACATGAACAGAAACTTTTCAAAAGAAGACTGACTAATGGCAAGCAAACATATTAAAAAATACTCAACATCTCTAATCCTTAGGGAAATGCAAATCAAAACCACAATGAGATATCACTTAACTCCAGTGAGAATGGCCTTTATCAAAAAGTCCCAAAACAACAAATGCTGGAGTGGATGTGGAGAGATTGGAACACTCTTGCACTGCTGGTGGGACTGCAAATTAGTACCACCCCTGTGGAAATTAATTTGGCGATATTTCCTTTTTTTTCTTTTTGAGACAGAGTCTCACTCTTTTGACCGGGCTAAAGTGCCGAGGCATCAGCCTAGCTCACAGCAACCTCAAACTCCTGGGCTCAAGCGATCCTTCTGCCTCATCCTCCTGAGTAGCTGGGACTACAGGTATGTACCACCATGCCAGGCTAATTTTTTCTATATATTTTAAGTTGGCCAATTAATTTCTTTCTCTTTTTAGTAGAAACGGGGTCTCGCTCTTTCTCAGGCTGGTTTCGAACTCCTGACCATGAGTGATCCTCCCACCTCGGCCTCCCAGAGTGCCAGGATTACAGGCGTGAGCCACCACGCTCAGCCTAATTTGGTGATATTTCAAAAAACTAAAAGTAGAACTACTATTTGATTCAGCAATCTCACTACTAGGCATCTATCCAAAGGAAAAAAAAGACATTGTAAAGACATCTGCACTCAAATATTTATGGCAGCACAATTCACAGTTGCAAAGATGTGGAAACAACCCAAGTGTCCATCAATACATGAGTGGATTAATAAAATATGGTATATGTGTACCCTGGAGTAATACTCAGCTACATAAAACAAAGGTGATCTAGCATCTCTTGTATTATGATGGATAGAACTTGAGCCCATCCGCCAAAGCGAGGTATCACAAGAATGGAAAAACAAGCACTACATGTACTCGCCATCAAATTGGTACTGACCGATCAACACTAAGGTGCTCACTAATATTCACTGGGTGCTGGTCAGGTGGGAGGGTGGGTAAACTCACCACTAATGGATTGGAGTGCACTGCATGGGGGAAAGGCATGATTCTAGCCCTGGCTTGGGTGAGGCAAAGGCATTATGTGTACCCAAAATTTTTGTAACCCCATAATATTCTTAAATTAAAAAAAAATAGAAAAGAACTTCAGCCACCTATTAATAATAAAGGACATTTACAAGAAAGCTCAGATTACAACATACTCTTATATAATGTTATATATGTCATAAGTTATATGGTAAAACACAGAATATGCTCTTCCATAGATGAGGTTCAAGGCAAGAAATGAACGCTTTCTTCTACTTAACATTACATTCAGTGCATCTATTGAAATGCACTACCATCTACCAAAAGATAGAAGATAAAGCAATGACACTCACTGTCTTTTATTTAAAACTTTTATCATTATACTAAAGTAAAAAATTAATAAAGGCACAATAATTGGCAAGGAAGAAGCAAAATTGTCTTTGTATGTTGATGATCTGATTATTTCCTTAGAAATTATAGCGATCTATATAAAAACTATTAGCACTAATAAGGAATTTTATTTAGATTGCTAGATTTAAGGTTAGTATACAAATACATACTGTATGTTTATATAAAACAGAAAACAATTAGAATATAAAATTAATAAATCAATTCCACTAGTAACAATAGTTTTAGAAATACATTTAATTAAATCCGTAGAAATTCTGAGAACTGAAATCATGAAATGCTTGAAATACTAAATCACTGGTAATTTCAAAATACTGATTAAAATAAAAACCTAAATAAATGGATATTTACCATGTTAATGGATTCAAATACTCAGTAATGATAATATACCATTTCTCTACTTTTTCATGCATATATTCAATGTGAACCTAGACAAAAACTTTGCAGAACTTTTTATGGGATTAATAAGCTCATTTTATAATGTGTTTAAAAACATAAAAGATGTAGAATAGGAAACATCAAGATCTTTCTGGGAATTTGACCTGGAGTTCTGACATTAACGAACTAATGATCATATCCTCCAACCATCTACTTCCAGTTTTTATGTTAACATTCATGACTTAATAAGTTCCATAACATTGCAGTGATACACAAGCAAACTTCGTCTAGACAAGAAGAAAGAAAGAAACAACAAACCCACTTATTTTCTAGATAAGATCTACAACATCAGCAGGAAAAGGTAAAAAAGATTTAAATAGTTTATCAAATAAAGAAAGAATCTTAGTTTGCCTCATTTGCATTGCCTCATATTTCAAGTTCTTTTTTCTATTAATTATAGAAAGAAAATTAATGGCATATTTGATAATCCAAAAGTATTAAATAATTATATTAATATTTTTATTCTTCCTCTTTTTAAAATAATCAATTTTATAGCAATAGTAGTGCGAGGCTGAACCTGATTTCATGTTAATGCTGTTACATTGCTTTTTTTTCACAACATACTGAAGAGATTTATTGAAATTCCTTCACAGAATATTCTTTGAATTCAAGAATTTAGAAACTTATTCCGTGAAACCACATTGATATAAAAATTATACTAAAGATAAAGTGCCAAGATATCAAACTATTAACAAGTTGGTGCTTTAACAGAAAAGCAAAAATATAGCTGAGATGTTCAATGATATGCAAATATCAATCCTCAAACTAGACACAAGGTCATAGCACGAGATAATGAGAGAATGAACACACTTTCATCTAAACTGAAGTGCTTTGATGTTATAGCAATCAGAGGTTTTTAAAAAATTACTGAAGTATTCAAAGAAATTATAACCTCATTTTTAAATCAGATGTATAGATTTTTATGTACATGAATCATCTCTGAAATTTCTGTGATTGTCCATAGAGCATCTCTGCATATATGACCAAATTTCTGTATAATGATTCATTATCAGGAGGAAATGATTGTCCTCAAAATGCATTATACATCCCTGAATAAACAAATCCATGTTATTTTGGTGCTGTCACTATTAATTGCATATTTCTGATAATGTGGCCAAAATTTGTAATATTTTGGATCTACATGACTCTATAACAAGTTTTCTTTTTAATGAAATTGTTTAAATCAAACTTCAGAAACTACTGCCAATCATGCACCATATGTTAATGCTGCAGCCAAAATTCTAATTATCCTTTTTGCCACACACACACACACACACACAAGTTCGGTGTTTAAAAATACATTTGTCCCTCAATATCCGTGAGAGATTGGTGTCAGGATCCCTGGTGGATACCAAAATCCAAATCCAAAATGCTCAAGTCCCTAATATAAAATGATGTAGTATTTGCATATAACCTATGTATTTCCTCTAATGTACTTCACATCATCTTTAGATTGCTTATAATACTTAACACAATGTAAGTGCTATGGAAATAGTTATTATATTATATTGTTTATGGAATAATGACATGAAAAAAGAGTCTGAACACGTTAAGAATATGTTCTATCTCAGGAGGTGGAAGTAGTGACTGACTTCCAGCCATTGTGGACAACAAGGAAAAGAATGGAGATAAGGTTTCCTTTTCATTTTCTGTCCTACCCATCTTATTGGCCACAAATTAGTCAATGTCTACATCTCTCTAAAAGGAAGTGTGGCAAATATAGTCTTTATTCTAAAGGGGTCTAAAACTGGAAAATATTAAAGGCTCTATTACTCTAGAATGAGGAAACAAAATATATTACTATTAGGAATAAAGTAGTTTCTATCACACACAAACACATAGATGAATACAGAACCAAAAAAACTTGAAAAATCTGTTTGCCAGTATCCATACTAAAATATAGTAATAAATTAACTGTATAAAAATAATTATTAGAGTTGAGCAGAGTGAAGTCGAGGTATAGTGCAAATTTGTAAAAGCTCTGGCCAACAGGATGACAGGGCTGGAACAAGTGTTGTTTGCAGGAGTTGCCTAGTGTTGATCTGAATTGGCCAGGCCTTTCCAGCTTGTTTCTAGATGTGGGAAGGAAAGACAATGACGATCAAAACCCTCCTGCTGATCCATGTTAAACATGGGAATTAATAAGTATATCATTCAGGTTATGGGGTTTATTATCACAACATCATTTAGTCTATCCTGTATCTCATGTTTGTTTAATAATAGGATCCTTATATTTAGGTAAACATATTCATACATTTTCCCAATAGCTTATGCTCAAATAGAAGATTGTGCCCTTATGTTTTATATATGTCTCTTATAAAGCAGCATATATTTTAAAAAATCTAGTCTGATGTGCATTTAACACAAATTCTATCTGCTACATGTATCAAAGAATGTTATAAAGTGTAGTTCTGAATATACAAGATAGTGTACACAGTTCAATCAGTGATTACACTAGTAACAGAGAACAGGGGCACAGAATATATACAAAAAGATACTGTATCTACTGCAGAGTACATAATAACAGTTGAAATATAAAACATCCCATTTAACTTTCTCCTTAGAAGTATAGGTAAAAGTGTCAAAGGGGGAGGTTGAGGTTAACGGCTGATATGAGAAATTAATCCTGGATGGGGAACTGGTATGAGGCTATCAAACCTACCGTTCCAACTTCATTAGCCACGTTCTGAGAAGTAGAACGAGAGGTTTTTCCCTAATTTAAATTCCTGCCATGTATATTTCCTATACTATTCTCATGTCAAGTAACCCCACCTTGTTTTGTAAGTCTTCATATTGTCTTCAGATGCTATTTATAACATGTATTGCACATTTATTTCTATTGTTCCTCTTTTTCCTAAATAGACTTTGTCATTTATATGCAGATTCTCTATTAGATGTATTTCCAAATTATATTATAGAATTCAGAACCTAGTGACATATTAGAAAAAAATGTAGCTTTGAAAGTCAATATTTTTCTGCATTCCAAAACTGGCTTCACTATTTACCCTATCTGCAATCTAAAGTTTTCTAACCATGTTAACAAACTATGTAGAAGAAAAGGTATAAAAGAGATTTTAGTTTTCAGAGATGCCCTAAAAATTAAAGAAGTAGAAATAAACTTTAAATCATCTCTCTCTCCCATCCCAATAATTTGTCAGTAAAAAGATTTATTACTTTTGTTGTCAATACAATCAGATGGCTGTTATATTTAAATATTCATCAGAACACAAAATGCTGATTGTAGAGCTTATTTTACCATCAACTTAGGATGTAAGTCACTTAAATTCTCTGATTCTTTATTTCCTACCTGAAAGTGACAGAGAATAACATTTTAAATATGTATTTTATCATATACTTCCCCATGTATTCCTCAGAACAAAGCAGAGATACATGTTACTATCTTTATTTTCATAAAAGCAAGGGGCCTTAGATGTTGAGAATTTGCCTATAACAAGTGAGGACAATGGGATTTGAATTCCAGCTAAATATTTTATGTTTTTAGGCTCTAAATTCAATTGCTGTAATCAATTAAATCATTAATAGGTGTAAATATGACATGGACTGGGAAATAAAAGATTATTATTTAAATGATAATGCCAAAATAATTTTATTAATTAATCTTTCTATTTGATGTTAGGCCAAATCAAAAATTATAATATCAAAAAGAAAATAGTTACTGTACAAAATAAATGCATGATAAAATTAGCTGATTTTTTGATATGGATTATTTTAAAGAAGCTAACATAACTTACAACTAATTTGTAAGACAACACAAACACATACTAATTCAATTATTGGAAATTGGCTAAGTGAAGTAAGATAATCAGAAAAATAAATGATTGGTAGTTAAAAGAAGCAGTAGTATGACTATTTCTACATAGGATAAATTCTATCTTCCAAACTCTTGAACTATCAGATAATTACAATTATCATCAAATGTGAATTTCTATATTAAAACATTATTGATGTTTGAGTATAGAATAAAAACAAGTCCCTGTCTTTCATTGGGTCCATCAATATTTTTACATGTAGCTATGATTTCTTAATAAGTAAATACCTTTTCTCTTTGGGATATAAAAAAAATCTAAATTGCATTTTACTAAGTGTAAAAATTAAACTTCTAAGCTATGTGTTTAGCACAGTGTAGAGGCAGAGGGAAATCTTTGCCCACTGAAAGTTTGCTGAAAATCAACTGGCAAAAGGCAGATTAACAGGAGACCAAGGCATACAAAATTATTTAATGGGCATAAGCATGGAGGAATTGCAGAAGAATGATTTACCCAATAACCCAATGAGGTTCAGATGCTTGTATACCCTTCTTCATAAGGGAAAGGAGATGAGGAGTATATGAGTAAATGATTGAATGAGCCCAAAGGACAATGGCCTGGGATAAAGTTTCTCTGAGCTCTGAGGTGAACGTAAGTGTTGTTTTGCAAGAGGATTGTCCTGTCTCTATTGACCAATCTCGGGTGCTTAAATGCAAACATCCTCATCATTTTGTCCAATTGGTTGCAGTAGATATCTGCTGTAATAGAGTGATAGGTTTCATGAAGCTGCGGTGGACAATACCAGTACTGGACCACCAAACAGACACCATTAGCTTTTTTGGTGAATATTTGATTTTGGACTGTGTTTCTGTACTTCATCTTTATCCAACCATTGTGCAGAATGTTTGGATTGTCTAAAAGAATCCATTTTTAATCACACGTAAAAGCACGTTAGTAAAAATGGTTCCCCTTTATGTCGTGACAGCAAAGAAAGGCAAGCTTCGGGATGATTTTTCTTCTGAGGCGCATTTAATTCATGTAATACCTATCTGTCCAGCTTCTTTACCTTGCCGATTTGTTTCAAATGGTCCAATATTGTCGAAATAGTAATGTCAAACCTTGCTGCTAATTCACTTGTAGATGGATTCACTTCCACTACAGCTTTTAGCTCATCATTATCCTTCTTGGGCTTAGGTTGCCCACGTGGTTCATTTTCAAGAATAAAATCACCAGAATGGAACTTCTCAAACCATTGACGTACTGTGCATTCATTAGCCACATCCTTCCCAAACACTTTGTTGATATTTCAAGCTATCTGAGCTGCATTGGTTCCGTGATGGAACTCATATTCAAAAAATAACACAAATTTTTGACGTATCCGTGGTTTCACAAAAGTTGCTCTAAAAAATTGTGAAAAATAATCACAAGCCAAACCATGGGTTTGAAAGAATGAAGATGTACCTTCACAGTAAAAATAAAACAAGAAGTGTCAAAGTGAAATGTCAGAGATATCAACTGTCAAACTTAGTACTTAAGGAAATCAGACATTTCATCCTTAATAACCTAATAAACTATAATATAAATAGAACATATTGTTTAAGAATTTTTTTTTAGGCAGAGAAATGTAAGATTAAATTTTAGTTTTAACATGAGCAAGTGTAACACAGGCAAAGGTCTGAAAAAGTGCAATGGAATATTTTATGAGATATCTCTTTAAAAGTCCCACCTTTTTTGGAAATTAAAGTCTACCTTCCTTCTCAAGGCAAGTAAACAAGAGGGCAAAAAAATGTTCTTTGCCGTTTGTTTTCTAGTATCGTAAACTTCAGGAGATGGCTGAACGGAATTATCGGACAAGGGTCACAACTGTGTCTCACTGGAGATAAGGTCGATTGAAACCAGCAATTATAGGTAAACAACAATAGCCCAAAGACGAGACACGTGGCACCGGTCATGTATCCCTGAGCCAATCTTCTGAAAACATCCCTTTTAAAAAGCCAAAAGGCAGGATGGAGGTCTTTGAGACAATACAGCCCTCCTCATTTACCAGCAAATTAATACACTTCTCTTTCGTTTTCCTCAAACTGCTTGTTTTCATCCTTCATTCTCACTGATTCAGCCTCAGGGACAAGTACTGAACTTTCGATAACACAAGCTGTGTGGTCTTGGGGTAGTTATTTAGTAATACAGCCTACCTCTTACTTTCCTTTTATTGTGGTAAACCATACATAACATAAAATTTACCATTGTAACTGTTTAAAAATGTACAGTTCTGTGGCATTCAGTACATTCGTATTATTGTGCAACCATCGCTACCATCTCTCTCTGGAACTTTTTCATTTTCCCCAACTGAAACTCTACCATTAGTAATTTGTATATCATAATGTTGCTATAAAGACTAACTGAATCACAGAGTCCGCTAAATGTATCCAATACATTATTTCATTTGGCTTTCACAGCAATATTATGACATAAAATAGTATTACTAATGGTTTCAGTTGAAGAAGATGAAGATGTCATTTTAAAATAGATGGGTCAAATAGAAAATAAATGGTGAGATGGCATACATAAACTCAAATACAGCAGTGTATACATTGAAAGTATGAGCACTCCAAACAGAAGACAAGAATTTTTAGATTACAATTTCAAAACATCAAAATAAAATAAAAAACAATGACACATGCACAAAGGATTAAATATGCATTTTTCTCTTCTCTAAAAAAAAGAATATATATATTGCATATCATTGTCAATATACTTAACATGACTAAAACAAATCGAAATAGAACCATATACATACCTACAAGTCATAAGCCTTAAATATAACAGGAAAAATATTGAAAAAAAGGAACTG
Organism: Lepilemur ruficaudatus; assembly: GCA_963574885.1. NCBI lineage: Eukaryota > Metazoa > Chordata > Mammalia > Primates > Lepilemuridae > Lepilemur > Lepilemur ruficaudatus. The sequence continues at coordinate 9,887 of CAUYRT010052042.1, read as the reverse complement.
AAAACAAAATACCAAATCTTTAATTATTGTATCAGACTTTAACATGTTGAAACTTGCTAGCTGATAGAATAAGCAATCAAAAATCCGTGATTATATAGATATTTAATGACAAACTTATAAACAAGACCCAATTTACCTGTCTAGAATACTGAAACTAATAACTCAGAACACATGTCTTCCACAAGTGCCTGAAAATACTTACCAAAATTTTCCTTTTGCTGGGAAATACAGCAAGCCTCAAATTATTTGAATAATTTCAAAAGATTCTATAAATAGCTGAATTACAACAAAGAATTTATATCCACAGTATTGAAAGAACTTTCTCAATCAATAAGCAAAATAGACATATCAAAAACCTAAATAGAAAAATGGCCAAGACAAACACTTCACAAATAAATCTAGTAGAAAGATATTCAACATCATTGGTAATCAGAAAATTTCAAGCAAAATAATATTTAATACTACTACATGCCATTCTGAAAAAGAAAGCAATACTCTGTGTCTCTTTTGAAATGGAACAGCTGGATCTGCAAAAAGGAAGTTTGGTTACATAGATTGTTATAATCACCTTAGGAAAATGTGTGACACTTATTTTATCTACAGTATCTAAACATATGCATATATATAATCTGTATAATTTGCATGAAAATGGGTAGAGCGTGGTTTATTCTCCTGCACTCCAAAATGTGAACTTGCTTGGTAGTGTTTCCACCTTACTTTGTCAAAGTGAAAACATGTTGTTCTTAGATAATGTCATAAACATGTTTATTTTTGAATGTGTTATATTCAAGAAAACTTAAAAAGCGAAAAACATGTTTCTACGTGATGTAAACAAGATATTTGCTTTTGAAAGAAATTTTGGAGAAGCAGTAACAATTATTTATGTTATGATATCTGGCTCCTACAACCCCCTAGTTCCATAGTAAAATTTTAATATTATGGCCTGTCCAGTCATACTGTCATTGAGAGCACTGAGCACCGAACATTGATTCATATCTCTCAAGGAGAATCAGACATTCTGTAGACATTCTTCAAACAGTGAAATGCTAACTGTAAAGCAATCTCAGTCCAGAATTTCCTTTTTGGGCAGAAAAAGAAAATCTTGCTGATAGAGTTCACTGATACACCTTTTGTCATTCAGAGATGACTGTGAGTCAAGGTAGTGAGAGGTGACCACTTTTGAAAATGTAGTGTGTCCCTAATGCCATCCCTCCTCCTTCTTAGTTTACTTCTTCAGCTTGATGAATGAAAATAAACGTGAATGTTGCACGAAACAAGTGTGTGGTTGTCATCAGTGATGTATCTTTATATTACCCTCATTTTGGTGTCCTAAACCTAAACCTAGAAACCATGCACAATGCTGACAGACAGAAATGTGGGGCAGAAAATGTAGCTGAAATACAACTTAACTGTCTACCAAATGACCCATCTGGTCCTAGTTCTATAAATTGTCTGCTTGGGGTATAGAATGATGACGATGGGTTCTCTGGCAGCTAAAACAAGGATTTGAAAGAAAACAATGATAGCAGAAAGAATCACAAAACAGAAGTCATAGGAACCAGAGCATACATTAGAACAGACCTGCAAAATGTGAGGAAAGAATTCTGCAGTGAATCAGGAAAATCAGAAGCTCCTTGGCTCCTACTTAATATTGAAAAGAAGATGACACTGGTTTTCTCTCAGAACAAGAAGTAAAACTAGAGATGACAACATAATTAAAAATAAAGGCAATAGTCATGCATAAAAATAATATCAACTCTCTACTGAGGTGTGTATTTAAAGAATGGAAACATTGATGCTCAGGGCCTAACAAAGCCGTGAAAATATTATCACGGTAGCCATTGCATTAATAATCATATTGGATGGATTGAATGGATATACTAATCACAACCATGAATGTATAAAGCACTTATGTATGTAGAAAAAACAAAATGAATTTAAAAGATAGTAATGAGAACTGCACCGTTAAGAACAAAACTAAATTGTATAGCATTATTGCTCCTATAGAAAAAAAGAATTGAAGAATTGATGCCTTCTGAATGACTGATAATATGTCACAGGTTAAATATAATGCTCTTAAAATTAAATATTAAAAGAAAAACATATATGTATTCATACACATACATACATATCTGTGAATGTATGTGTGTGCACATGTGGTCGGTTATTATCTATGAAGAAATGTAGAGAAAAGTATCTTGAAATCCATAATAAGGAATATTCCTTAAGACAAAATATGTGTATTACCTATAGATAATATGAAAGAATGTTTGGATATAATACAAATGATAAATAATTCAGTGGACAAAATGGGTAATGAAAACAAGAAAATACCTCTAACTAGAACATTTTTATGATACTAACACATAAACACTGGTATAATCCAGATAATCAGAAAAATCTATAAAAACCCTGGTAGAGGCCGGGCGCGGTGGCTCACGCCTGTAATCCTAGCACTCTGGGAGGCCGAGGCGGGTGGATTGCTCAAGGTCAGGAGTTTGAAACTAGCCTGAGTAAGAGCGAGACCCCCATCTCTACTATAAATAGAAAGAAAATTAATTGGCCAACTAAAAATATATAGAAAAAAAAAATTAGCCGGGCATGGTGGCCCATGCCTGTAGTCCCAGCCACTTGGGAGGCTGAGGCAGGAGGATTGCTTGAGCCCAGGAGTTTGAGGTTGCTGTCAGCTAGGATGACACCACGGCACTCACTCTAGCCCGGGCAACATAGTGAGACTCTGTCTCAAAAAAAAAAAAAACAGAAACCCTTGTAGAAAAAACAAGGATCATGGATTGGGACCAAAATCCAGAGTCCCAGATTTTTGTCATGTCAGAGAATAATTTCCATTACACAACCATAATTGTTATACATGAGTCCCAAAATGAAAAAGAAGAAAATCAAACAACAATATATTTAATATATTTAGACTCACAAGTAACAGTAATTCTTGAGCAAGTGAGTCATTGGGAATGAAAAGGAAAGGCAAAAATAAGGTTTCCTAAGGAGCAATAACTAGGAAACAGAACGATGGAGACAATTTTCAGTATAGCCATTAAGAAATATAACATTGTAAAAAGCACCAATTTATGAATACTTAATAGGGATGGATACTATTTGAAGAAAAATACTCAGGAAAATTGGAAACAAAATTTAACAGAGCATATAAAATAGATAAAACTAAATGCATTCTTAATGTACCCAACATTGACCAAACTGTAAATACTCATCAATATAACAGAGGAGGTTTAGAAGATATAATAAAATAATACAATATCTTTTAGAGGGAAATCTGTTAAGCAAACAATATTTCCATGTAACTTTCCATTTGGCCAATAGTGAAAGCCTTGGGGGAAGAGAGATTTACCGTTGATGTTAGGGATTTAAACAGAAAATTTTACTAAAATAGCAGGTCACTTAATAACAAAGGATAATTAATACATAAAATTTTAAACAGACCCTAAAAATGCATGTCAATCATCCATTTGAGTAATATAGATTTTGCAGTACACAGGAAAATCATGCCCACTTTGTCTTCACAAAGAAAGGGTCTTATACACAATTAGTAAATTAACACAGAGTATATAAGTGGTATGGTAAAGGCAAACAATCTATATAGACAGAATTTAAATCATACTTTAAAGGGAAGTATAGTAGTGGAATATTTATTGATATTATAATAATGAAGGGTGAAAATAAGGAATAGGTAATTAAGAATAAAGAGCTAATACTAGCCTACAAAATAGAGGATAATCTATAGTAAGAATGTAGGTAAAATTGGCACAAAATATAATTACATTCTTAAGGTCAAGCCTTTGGAAGTTAATTTACAACTTCATAGATCGTGAGAGAACTCGGTAGATTTATTTAACTCCAGAGGTATGTGTTTCCATTTCAGGGGAAAATGAGGGCAGGACCTAGAAGACATCTCTAGATCTTAAAAATTGCCTAAGCTGGGGTTTATCCTGTCCTTGGTGAGATGTATTTACATTCCCAGAGATTAGAGTGAGAACCCAGGATCATTTCCATCCTGTCTCCAAGGAGCAAAGGTTTCATTTTCTCTTTTTGGGAGGGGAGTGAGAGGAAGCTACCTTTTTCTCTTGTATACAAGCATAGAAAATGCATTTTCTTCTTTTCATTGCCTATGTTACATACTTTGGATAGGATGTTTCATTTAGTTTTCATGGTATCACCCCCGGGATAAGAATAGGGATATAAGGAAACACATTTTTATTATTTGCTTTTTAATTAAATAAAGATAATCTTTCTCTGATACAGATCTCCCTATGTGTATATTCAGGATAAAATTAATAAAGATAAATGTTAAAAATGTCACAAGGACTCTTACCAAAATCTAACGGAAGACAATATTGTTTAAGTATAGTGGGCGCGTCCTCAGGAATAGGGATGGACTACCTAGTATATAATAATTATTCTGAATTCACTGCAAAGTGATTAATAATTTGAAGGGCAACATTCAATGAATGTAGAGGTCTTCAATCAGATCCAAGCATTTATGTCAAAGCTACAGTAATTCAGAATTGGACTAATTGAAATAATATACTAAAGAAGTTACACTTACCCTCTCATTCCAAAGAAAACAAAAGACAGGTGGAAAAGACTGAAGGAAGATATAAATTAAAAAAAAAAGCTTCAGAAGAAAATAATCAAAAATTGATATAACTATTGTCAGATTTCAGTTGAATAATTAAGAAAAAATAAAAAGGATAAGTTTACCTTCTCTGATATAGATAGCTATTTCCCACTCTCCTCCTATAATAGCTTCTCTTTAAAAATTAGGAGAATTAGGTCCACTTAACATATATAAATTGTGAATTAAAAGACAAAAATTGTATGTCACATCAGGGGAGGTGATAGCCAGAGAAGCACCCTGAACAATCTGGGTAGCAACAGAAAAATGTACTTCCTGTGGGAATATATTTCTCATTGTTTTCCAGAGAGGTCATAGCATGGAAAGCATAGCATTCATACTATAGATCTGTTATAAGAACTCCTTATGGAAATACTTGATTAATGCATCTAATTAGGAAGCTCATCACTCGTATTTCACTCACCACTATCATAATATTTCTTTACTCCTTTATCTATTTTAAGGCCAAGGATATTTATGGTACTTATTACAACTCTTCCAATAATGACTATCTAATGTTAGAAACCACATCTCAACAATAGAAATAGACAACAGAATTTTAGAAAATTGTGGTTTGTTAGGAGAAAAATGTGACCTTGTGAACACCTGACAATAGCACTATAAAATGAGAAGATATGTTGGATATAATACTCACAAGGAAATGTGACCATAGGAAAGCAAACTTGGTATAGTCTAGATATATAGTTCACTAAGGAATATTTGGAAAAACCATGGATATCTGACTGTACTTGACTCATCAGCACTAAGGCTGTTTAATTTATTTAACAAGTAAGTAAGAAAACCAAACTTAGGCTAGTGATCTTTAGGGGATTCAGCATCAAGATGGGGTGGAATAACTAACTAAGCAAGAAAATGGCAACAATATTATATGCTCAAAAATATGGAAAAACTGAACTAAATTGGCACTTGAGATAAACTTATCAAAATTACCTAATTCAACTTACCTACAAACGTTCTTCCAAAACCTTGAACATGTTTTGGGAGGAAAAACTGGCAGATTAGTGGTGACCTCCTGACTCTCTGCTCCCAGAGTAGGAAGTGAAGAACACACACACAGCAGCAGTGGATTGCTCTCCCACAAGAACAGCATCGTGAATCTACAGAGAAGCAATGTGGGACAAGTAGCGCTGGAAAAAACAAAAGTGAATTGGAGAATTGACTACAATTTCTGGAGAGTGTGAATTATACAATAGGGAATAAAGCATGGGACGGCTGTGCTCATTGGCCAGCCAGGGCAGTGTGATCTGACCAACAGGAGATTGACTCTTTCTCCACCGACCTCCACATCCACTCAGGCAGGGAAGCACCTGACGTCAGTGCAAAGTTGTGGCATGGGATGATAGGCTATGTGGAGAAGAGACAAAAGCAGGAAATGTTTTGAACTCTCCAGTGCTCTGTGCTAGGTCCAAACTGGGAGAGGGAGGAACTGGTATGAGTGGACACTTCCCGAGTCCACAGGAAGGAGTTTGGAGACAGGCACCTCACTTCTGGCAGTCACCAGGACCAGAACAAAGAAGGTGAATGTGGAAAAAGAGACTCTGCCCCTGGAAACCGCCAAAGATTCGGCTAGAGCAGGGTGGAACGGAGAGTGCAGGACTCTCTACTGGACTGATGTGAGACTGAGGGTCAGGGAAGCAGTGGGGACAGCTGGTGGCTCGTTGAGAAAGCCTGCCAAACCCAGCAACTATGGCTCCCCAGGAGTCGCCTACAGTGCTGGCTGGCTGTGGGTGGACAGCTGCCATTTGGAGGGTCCATAGACTAGAAATGCTGTGGTGTGTTGTGGTTCTGGACACCACCCCTTCCCCAGCCCAGCAAGGCAAGTGCAGGCAATGGTCTCAGGTAATGACCCTGCCAGACAGAGAAGCCCCCTTGGAGGAGGGGAGTAAGGAGAGAAGCCACTTTCTGAACGTTCAAACCCCAATCCCGCTTCTTGCCTTTTCTCCCCAGCAGGACAAGCCCACAGCTGGAGGGGTGGAATGATGAGAGAGGCAGCTTTCTGGGCTGAGACCCAGCTTTCTTGGGCAGCACCCCTCCACTGGGCCCAGCTGCTTGTGTTTCACGCCATAGGACAAACTCCCAGCAGCTTAACTTCTCTCAGAAGGGGCAGACCCAGCCCTTGGAGATGCAGAGTGAGGAGAGAGGTCGCTTTGTGGGCTGGGTCCCATAGCGGCCTCAGGCAGAGCCCCTCCCTCAGCCCAGCAACTTGACTTTCTCTCTGACAGGGCAGACCCTGCCCTTGGAGGAGGGGAAAAATGAGAAAAGTTGCTTTCTCTGTGTGACTGGTGTAAATCTGTGTACCCCTCCCCAAGCCCTGCAGGGCAGACTCCACTCTTGGAGGAGGGAGAAAGGAGAAAAGTCACTTTCTCTGTGTGACTGGTGTGAATCTGTGGGACCTTGAAACTAAGCAAAAGGGGCAGAATGTTGATTTGGTCCAGTGAGTTGGTTTTGATCATCTGATAAGAACATAACATTAGGGCTTGCCCTTGGAACTTAGGCCACTGCCAGCTTTGGGGCTTGTGGACTGGGAAGGAAAATCCTGGCCAGAATCCTCAGCAATGGCACAAATCAACAACCCCCCACCTGGAGCTGCCTCGCAAATGTGGCAAAAGAGCCCTGAATACCATACTAGCAGCTCTCCCCTAGCAGCAGATCAAGCAACTACAGAAGTATCCTCTCTCAGGCTTGCAGGTACCTGTTGCCCTTACCCCACCTAAAGTGGCAACAGGCCTCAAGTTACCCTTGGGAGTGACAAGACATTTCTCAATGATCAGGGTACTTGTATATCCCCTTTGGGGGGTTAGAGCCCACAACAAAGGCATTGGAATACCTTGATAATCAACTCCTCCACATAAACTACAACAACAGAGAGGGTATCCCTGTAGTTCAACACAGTGCTTTCCATCCCAAACTATTTGAGGGCAGTGGAGTCACACATATAAGTGTGATTCACCACCTGGGAGCTTAAGAGGTCCAAACTCACTGATCTTTTTGGGGAATAGGTGAAGACAACAGGTGAGAGATAACCCAACAGGCTAAAATACCTCTAAGGCAATACAGGATCAGAGTGCATCTCCCCAGCACTGTCAAGTAACGTCCCACTGGGGACTTGGTGATAAGGCCATAAACCAGCCCCCACATCCCCAGTTCTCAACAAAGCAGCCTGATGAGAAATAATCAGCAAAAGAAGACAGGAAACATGAAAGATCAGAGAAAAAAGTCACACACCCCCCAAAAAACCACTCGATCACCATCAAAAAATAGTACCTTTTACAATAGCCTCAAAGAACATTAAATATCTAGGAATATATTTAATGAAAGAGGTGAGAGCCATATACAGGGAGAACTATGAAACACTAAGAAAAGAAATTATAAAAGATGTAAACAGATGGAAAAATCTACCTTGCTCATGGATTGGCACAATGAACATTGTTAAAATGTCCATACTACCCAATGTGATCTACAGAATTAATTCAATCCCTATCAAAGTACCATCATCATTCTTGATAGATCTAGAAAAAATAATTCTACACTTTGTATGGAACCAGAGAAGACCTCATATAGACAAAACAATCTTAAGTAAAAAGAATAATCTGGGAGGTATCAGTCTACCAGACTTCAAGCTGTACTAAAAGGATATAATAACTAAAACAGCATAGTACTGGCGCAGGAACAGAGCTATAGAGCTTTGGAACAGGACTGAGAATCCAGAGATGAAACCATCCACATACTGTCATCTAGTCTTTGACAAAGGAGACAAAAATATACTCTGGGAAATAGAATCTCTTTTTAATAAATGGTACTGGGAAAATTGGATAACTACATGCAAAAGATTAAAACTGGATCCCCACCTCTCACCTCTTACAAAAATCAATTCACAATGGATAACAGACTTAAACCTAAGGCATGAAACCTTAAGAATCCTAGAAGGAAATGTAGGAAAGACTCTTTGAGACATGGTCCTAGGCAAAGAATTTATGAAGAAGACCCCCAAATCAATCACAGCAGCAACAAAAATGAATAAATGGGACCTGATCAAATTAAAAGACTTTTTCACAGCCAAAGTAACCATCATTAGAGCGAATAGACAGCCTACAGAATGGGAGAAAATATTTGCTTTCTACAAATCTGATAAAGGGCTGATAAGAATCTATCTAGAACTCAAAAAAAAAATCAACCAGAAAAAATCAAACAACCGCATTAATAAATGGGAAAAGGATTTGAACAGAAACTTTTCAAAAGAAGACAGAATAATGGCCAGCAAATATATTTAAAAATGCTCAACATCTCTAAGTATTCGGGAAATGCAAATCAAAACCACAATGAGATATCACCTAACTCCTGTGAGATTGGCCTTTATCAAAAAATCCCAAAACAACAAATGCTAGTGAGGATGTGGAGAGGTAGGAACACTCTTACACTGCTGGTGGGACTGCAAATTAGTACAACCTCTATGGAAAAGAATTTGGAGTACCTCAGAGAGCTAAAAATAGAAATACGATTTGATCTAGCAATAGCAATTTTAGGCATCTACCCAAAGGAACAAAAGACATTCTGTTATAAAGACATCTGCACCTGAATGTTTATGGAAGCACAATTCACTATAGCAAGGTTGTGGAAACAACCCAAGTGTCTGTCAATCCATGAATGGATTAATAAAATATGGTATATGTATACAGTGTAATACTACTCAATTGCAAAACATGATGGTGATCTAGCACCTCTTATATTTTTGTGGATAGAGCTTAAGCCCATCCTCCAAAGTGAGGTATCACAAGAATGGAAGAATAAGCACCACATGTACTCGCCATCAAATTGGCACTAACTGATCAACACTAAGGTGATCACACAGTAGTAACCTTCACTGGGGGATGGAGGAATGGGTATGAATAAATTCACAACTAATGGATGGGGTGAGCCTTGTAGAGGGGAAATGTCATGCCTCAAAATCATGGTTGGGATGTGGCAAAGTCATAACATGTAGCCAAAATGTTTTTACCCCCATAATATCCCAAAATTAAAAAAAAATCTCGAACATTATGAAACATCTGAGTGGAAAAACTCACAAACTCAAAGTGCTTTTTTTTAATTCTTGGATTCAACAACAATCAACACAGGAGACTTCTGTGACCAAATGTGTAGGGATTTCTCCCCACCAACAAACAAGTAATCAGTTCTGCAGCAGATACCAGCTGGATATCTCCTAATTCAGTTCTATTTT
>CAUYRT010052040.1:0-32626 GCA_963574885.1 Lepilemur ruficaudatus | reverse complement strand
ACTCCTGGGCTGAAGTGATCCTTCTGCCTCAGCCTCCCGAGTAGCTGGGACCACAGGCATGAGCCACCATGCCCGGCTAATTTTTTCTATATATATATTTAGTTGGCCAATTAATTTCTTTCTATTTATAGTAGAGACAGGATCTCGCTCTTGCTCAGGCTGGTTTCGAACTCCTGACCTTGAGCAATCCGCCCGCCTCGGCCTCCCAGAGTGCTAGGATTACAGGTGTGAGCCACCGCGCCCGACTCTCCTATGGGTTTTTTAAAGAAGTTTTATATTAATTTTTCAATTTCTTCTCTTTTAATGAATTTTAACATTTATATATTCTGGTTAAAAGTCCTTTATCCGATATAGATATTATGAATGTTTTCTCCCAATCTGTGTTGCTTTTTTTTGACCAGGTTGGTTTTTTTGAAGAGTTTATGTTGATGAAACCCCATTTGTCAAGTTTTTGACTTAAGATTGTTCTTTTGTATCATAACAAGAATGCTTTACCTACCTCTGGTTATGAATATTTTTATGTTTTCTTTTAGAAGTTTAATAGTTTTAGCCTTTATAATTAGGTGTATGATTTCAAGTTAATTTTTGTGTAGAGCATAAAGTAAACATTCAGATTCATTTTCTTTCTTTTCCTTTCCTCCCTCCTTTCCTTGCCTTTTCCTTTCCTCTCTCCCTCTCCCCCTCCCCCCTCCCCCTCCCCCTCCCCCTCCACCTGGGCTAGAGTGCAGTGGCATCAGCTTAGTTCACCTCAAACTCCTGGGCTCAAGTGATCCTCCTGCCTCAGCCTCCCAAGTAGCTGGGACTATAGCCACGAGCCACCACACCTGGCAAAGTTTTCTATTTTTAGTAGAGACGAGGGTCTCACTCTTGCTCAGGCTGGTCTCAAACTCCTCAGCTCAAGTGATCCTCCAGCCTTGGCCTCTCAGAGTGCTAGGGTACAGGCATGAGCCACCGCGCCCAGCCTTGAGATTCATGTTCATCCCCATAAATACACCCAGTTTTTCTGACACCAGCCTCTCTTTTCTCCATGAAATTATCTTAATGTCTTTATAGAATTCAGTTGAGCATATATGTATGTGTAGTCCTTTTGTAAACTATTTTGTTGTATTGATCTTTATCCTCATGCTAGTTCTCACTTCCTGTTACTTTATAGTAAATCTTAAAGTCAGGTCGTGTAAATCTCCCAGCTTTATTCTTCTTTGTTTTAGTTATCCTAGGTTCTTTGCATTTCCAAATAAATTTTAGAATCAGTTTGGGATCATGCATTGAATCTGTATCAGTTCTTGGGAGGGAGTGGATATCTTAACAGTACAAAATCTTCATTGATTTCATCATGTACCTCCATTTGTTTGTCCTCAGTTTCACTAGTGTGTGGTGGCTCATGCCCGTCATCCCAGCACTTTGGGACTCCAAAGCAGGAGGATCCCTTGAGCTTAGGAGCTCCAGACCAGGCTGGGCAGTATAGTAAGGCCTTATCTCTATGACCTTCTAGCTACATGGGAGGCTGAGGCAGGAGGATCGCTTGAACCTGTGAGACTCCAGCTTGGGTGAAAAAGCAATACCCTGTCTCTAAAAAAAAAAAAAAAATTAAGGTAGATTCAATTTAGGAAAAAACCACCATCCTAACCAAGTGTCTTAGACTGTTTTGTGTTGCTACAAAGGAATACTGAGGCTGTGTAATATATAAAGAAAAGAAGTTTATTTAGCTCATGGTTCTGCATTGTATATGAGAAGCATGGCACTGGTATCTGCTCAGCTTCTGGTAAGGGCTTTGTGTTGTCTCAAAACATGGCAGAGGAGGTCAGAGGGGAAGCAGGCACGTGCAAAGGGGGACCAAACATGGGGGCAACCTGGCTTTACAACAACCTACTCCTCTCTACCCCCACTGCTAACCAAGCCAGTCTCCTGGAAAGAATGAGAACTGAGTACCGTCACAGAAGGGCTGGCACCAAGCCATTCCTGAGGGATCCACCCACATGACCCATATACCTCCCAGCACTGCCACACTGGGGATCAAATTCCAATGTGAGATTTCCTGGGAACAAATAAACCCTATGCAAACCAAAGCACCAAGTAATTAGAATTTTTTGATTTTTAGAAAAGAGTATGCTTGATTAGCCTTTTGGTTATTTTTTATACATGTGAAGGTAATAAGTAACAAAAGTAGTAATAGGGCAGGCACGATGGCTCACACCTATAATTCTAGCGCTGTGGGAAGCAGAGGCAGGAGGTTCACTTGAACTTAGCAGTTTGAGACCAGCCTGAGCAAGAGCAAGACCCCATCTGTACCAAGAACAGAAAAATTAGCACACACCTATAATCTCAGCTCCTCAAGAGGCTGAGGCAGGAGGATCACTTGAGCCCAGGAGTCTGAGGTTGCAATGAGCTATGATGACACCACTGCACTCTAACCCAGGCAACAGAACAAGACCCTATCTCAACGACAACAACAAAAAAATAATAGTGAACAGGTCAAGCTCAGTTAGTGAGCTTAATTAGGTAACTATCATTTAATAAAAGTGATATTTGAGTTTGCGGTAGCCTTTTTCTGCTAAATGTGGTGCTTTCCAGATCAAATTCAGAAAAGTATTTTACTGTATTGCTTTCTTCTGTTTTCAAGTTTTCTTTTCTAAATAAATAAAATATTAAATAGTAGATTACTAGCTTTCCTAAATTTAAGCAACTGTTATTAGATGTTTATCTGGGAATTTTAAATATTTAAAATAAAAACCAAATTCTGCCATGAAGTTTGCAGTTACTTATATAATGAGTTCCAATGATTTTATAAACACACCAGGTTATGTATTTATTGTGCCTCATACCTTGTTGTAAAGCAGTCGTTACACGATTCCTTCCTTCAGGTGGCTTGGTTGATGTCACACCAGGCAACAGCAGATTCTGCCATGGACATAAGGAAAAGGCACACAGAGGATACAGCTTGCTCTTCTTGCGGGGGGACTAGTTGAGATCTCACATAGGCACTGACAGTTGCTGAGTTCTTAACTAGAGTTCTAACAGGGAGAGGACCTGGCAGGTAGAAATATATGTCAAATAATATAATACAGTAAGTTTTAAAAGAATTGTTATTTAGAAACTTATATGCTGCATTGTGCTATGTGATATTGGTTTGAGAAACAGAAGTTGTGTAACGATTTAGTGGTTGGAAATTAAGGAAGACGGAAGTAAAGTTAGTGTTGGATCTGTTTTGGTTTTTTATCATGCTTTTGTTTTTCTCAAAATGAAACACGTGCCCTTCTCTAGCAAGTGCTATAATTTGGTATATAAAACAGGCACAACCTCTCCTCCCCCCTTTTCTTATGGCAGAGATGAAAAGTAAACAGGGATTACCTCAGAAGTGGTGTGAAGGAAAAGTCATTTTGTAGTGCTGTGAGAGTTTATTTCAGGGACTTAGATCAAGTCTGAGGGTCATAAACGAAGAATTAGAGATATTTATATAAATAATAGCTTTTGCCTGGTTAAATGGTATCTTCATTCTCTGAGCTAAACAACTTGTGTGTGTGTTGGGGTGGGGAGAGCTGTATTTGTACTAAGAAGTAAACTCTATTATTAAAGCATTGAAATTATAAAATATTTTTTTTAAAAGTCTGAGGATCATCATAGAGGGTCTCTCTGAGGAAGTTGCTTTCAAGCTGACATCTGAAGAAAAAGTCAGAATTATCCCAGCTTGGAGTTGAGGACTGTGTTTGAGGCTGAGGACTAGCGTGTGTGATAGGAACACATCCCCGAGTGGTGGGAGTGGTATGAGATAGCATTGAAGGAGCAGGCAGGAGGATCAGATCATGCAGAGCCTCATAGACCATGTCAGTGTGTGTGTTACGCTAAGGAGATACTGTTTCATAGTAATAAGTCATCTGTTCTCTACAGTACCAAATATGCCCCAGCAGCGGCAAGACCAGCATCATCAGGGCACCATGATGCATCCAGCCTCAGCAGCAGGCCCGCCGATCGTAGCCACCCCACCAGCTTACTCCACACAGTACGTTGCCTACAGTCCTCAGCAGTTTCCCAACCAGCCACTTGTTCAGCATGTGCCACATTATCAGTCTCAGGTAAGACTGATACAACCTCTTAATATTTTCTTCCCATTTTAAAAATCTTACGTAAAGTAAATGGATTTTCCTTTATATTTTTTGCATTGTATTTTGATGGGGCAGATAGCTAAGGACTTGGGGGCCCTTTTAAGTATACATTCAAAGTTTACCAATCAACAATGAGTTTCAAAGGAAGCAGCCAAGAAAGGCTTTTAAATTTTCTCTTGTTTTTGGAAATCATGAAGTTAAAAATCTAACTATAATCTGCTTGGCTCTATTTGATATTTTAGTGTTTTTTTCTTTACTTTTTGTTTGAAAACAGCATCCTCACGTCTATAGTCCTGTAATACAGGGTAATGCTAGAATGATGGCACCACCAACACATGCCCAGCCTGGTTTAGTATCTTCATCAGCAACTCAGTACGGAGCTCATGAGCAGACACATGCAATGTATGGTAGGAAGCACTTCATTTGTCTTTTTCAGTGTGTGTGACAATTCTTAATTTGTTTTAAAGCTCTGAAATGATACTTGTTCTAAGAATAATCTGTCCTTTTATGACATTGAGCGTAAAGAATCTAAAGGAAAAGATGAACCCATTTCTCTCCCTGAGCTATGCTGTATAAATCTTGGCAAATAATTTCTACCTCTGTACCTGGAATTCCTCTGTCTTCACATCTGTCCTGCTGTAACTAAAATGTGATGATGTACGTAATGGCACAGCATCTTTTGTGGAGAAAGGTACCTTTCTCCTTTTCCTCATTAGTATTATCATTTGGGATAGCCTGCCTAAGACATGGCAAGAAAATTTTACCATAGTAAAAGCATAAAAGCATTCTCCAGCATGAAAACATTCTGCTTCACTCCTTGCTCTGGGGGTTACTGACATTACATATTTTTGTTGCTGTTTGTTATGATGATACTGTATTTCTACATCATGCTGTATTTTAAGTGGTTGAAATTGTGTAATATGAGATCTGTTTTAGACATGATTCAGACTCTATAAATCAATGTAAACAGAATGGTAAAATGAAATGAGAAGTCTTTGTATAAAATAAAACAGTATTTATAAGAATAATAAGGAAAAAATCTTAGTTTTGTGATTAGAGAATTTTATGTAGGTCAACTTAGCTGTCTAAAACACTAAAATAGTACGTAATTTAAAATAAGTTGAAAATAGAATTTTAAATAAAATTTTCACTTGCTTATCTGACAAAATTAATGGATCACCGCATATTATGTTTTTTAAAAATACACCTTTAGTGAATACCAGTTTTTTTTAGTGTCATGACCCAGAGATAAAATACCAGTTTCATTAAGATGTTAGATTTGTTCCACACATTTCTCAGAACTCCTGTGTCGTCATTTAGTTTTCCCATTGGTGTGTTTCAGTTTTTTTAGAGTAGGAGATAAATTTAGATTTATTCATACATTGGAAAGTGTACCATTATGAAAATGAAATTACAACTACATGGACGTTTCGTTTTTTTAAACCTCTTTAAACTTTTTGAATGACTAAGAATGTAAAAAGATTTTCATTTTTTGTTTAATTTAGTTACCTTGCATGAACAAGTCTAGGCAAAATTGAGTTGTTTAATAATTTACAGATTGCTGGCAAACCTAGTTTGAGATACTACTGCTTTTCAAGCCTTCTGTATCCTCCTTTTAAAAACAAGTAAGTTTTAACATTATGTTAATAAGAATAGGACTTAAGCAGCAACCAGCATCCTCCTATCACCTGTAACCTACAATTCATGCTTTCTTCCTGGAGGCTTGCTCCTGTCACAAAGGTTCACGAATGATAGGAGGGTGTACACGATTAAAGGCATTTATTTTTATAAAATACGTAAGTCTGGTCTTAATTTTCTACATTATCACTTTAAGCTTTTTGTGGATTATGTGTTTTAAATAAAAAATGGTGTAATTGCTGTGTTTTGGAAAACATTTTTTTAAGAAATACATCTGTAATTTAATTGGAAAAGATACTGACAGACTGATTTATTATTTTGGTTATGACTTGTCATTTGGCTTGTCTAGTTATCTTAACTGGATCTTGACTGCATGAAAAAGCACCATTGATTCATCATGCTGGCTTTTATGCAACTTGTGTACATTTCAGCAATTTTCCAGTTTGTTAAAGGCTTAGGTGAAAAGTTCATTATGATTGGTGAATACATCATGATTTAACACATGGAAAAAAAACTTTACATTTATTCCATTTTCTGGCATTCTCTCCTTGGAATACGATCTGAAACTTTAGAGTTAAAATTTCCATTGGTTTTAGAGAATAGCTGTTTGTGTACCCATGCTTCTAAGACACTGTAGTACTGTGATGTTGAGCAGAATCTTTCTCCCCAGTGTGTTCACTCACTGCTAACATCTGACTTCACCTTTGGATGGATGTTCACTGGTTTGAAACAGCCTGTTTTATGGTAAATACTGTATTTGGAGAACTAGTGGGTTTTCGAATTACCTTCCCAGAACATTTTTGTTTGAAAAGCAGTTGGCCTTGGACCCCAGGCCCATTCCAATGTGGGTAGATAGTAAATATTGCAAACAAAACAAAACATTAGATTTGATGTCCAGTGAAATCTGGAATTAACTAGTTAGTCATCAAAGCCAGTTCTTTTATGCCAGGAGAAAGTTAACCAAATCTGAACTAATCTGCAGTTTGCACAGGCTGTATTATATTGATGCCTGGTGATGGGCATGGACTAGGGTCAATTCTGTAGACTTGATGTGGTTGTTGCTGGCTAATCAGGTTCTCTGTTAGGTACATCAGACCCTAAAAAAGACAGTTTCTAGAAAATGAATTGTTTTTTCCTTTGTCACCACAAACCATAATTTAATCTGCTAAAGCAAATTTTTTATTAAATCACTAATAATTTATTTGAACTATTTTAGATATTTCAAAGCCTTGTTATGCCAAATATAAACAAAATTTTAAGTACATTTTTAAAAAATACAACAAAACTGTTGCACAGAAATGCTGACTTTATACTTATCTCCCCTGAACAATTTATTTTATATTCTCAAAGGGACCTAATACTTTCGAGTATGAATTATGTTATTTTTAAGCTACATCCTGTCTCAATTTTTAAAATGTTGTTTGTAAATAGAAGAATATGCACCCAGATGTTGCTGACAATTTTATGTCACTTTTTTGTCATTCATTAATTGTTATGGCCATAGCAAAAGGCTTTGAGAATTCAGAGGACCACTAATGGACTACAAAATGAAATCCTGATTATTGTTTTTAAATTTTTGGTATATTTAGGCCAGGCCCAGTGGCTCACACCTATAATCCCAGTGCTTTGGGAGGTCAGTGCAGGAGGATCGCTTGAGCCCAGGAGTTTGAGAGCAGCCTGAGCAACATACCAAGACCCTATCTCTACAAAAAATTAAAAAATCGGCTGGGCGCAATGGTGTGCACCTGTTTTCCTAGCTACATGGGAGGCTGAGGCAGGACGATCATTTGAGCCCAGGAGTTTGAGTCTCTAGTGGTCTATGATTGGGCCACTGCACTCTAGCCTGGGCAAAATAATAATTGGAATATTTAGTATAAATATGCTAACAGATTACTGAGCAGTTAAATTGTTATTATAGGAGACGTATGCATTCTAAATAATTGGTGACATTGTACTCTTTCTAGCTATCTTGGAAATGATTTTTGTCACAAGCCTCATCTCTTTGACCTCAACCTAACTTTCATTGTTGCCCCTTCTAAGAAGTTACTTTGATTTTCGTTTTTCTCACGTCTAATCTTCTAATTCATCTAATTTTGTTTTATGGTGGTGCTTTTACCTTTTAGAAACAATGATAATACAATTTTTTCTACTAACTAGAGTTATCAGAAGAATTAGATCCAGAATCCTTTTTTTCATTTGTTTTTGATAGTTTATACAGATAAGTTGGAAAATACAGTAATTAAAAAGCAAAAAGCACCCATGATCCTTCCACTGACAACCACCCATTAACATTTTGGTGTGTCTACTTCCATATGCCCCTTTATGTAGACATTTTAACAAGAAATGATAACATGTTTATATTATTATGCTTCTAAACTTGTGGATCCACTACCCAAATGCCTAATAAACATCTTTCAGGATGATATCTCTGTTAATAATCTTTTGCAAAATTGTATGTCTGTTGAAGTAAACTTGGTAAATACTGTTTTATTTTGTTACATTATTTATATCAAGGTTTGTTTGGTGGAATGCCATGTTGGTTTTTTAAATTAGATAATGGTTTTATTCCTTTCATTTAAGCAAGTCAGCATGCGGAACTTGACACCTCAGTACAGAAGAACAGTGTCTTCGGTTCAGTCCTATTTTTTAAAATTCTGTAACAATGTTTAAAGTGCTTGTCATCTCTTATAAAATAAAAATGAATTATGCATGAATATAAGAAATTACTAATATGTCAACCTTTCCAGAAAATTGGGAAAATGCATACCTCAAAAGGCTAATTTACCTTTCTATTTCCCAAATTCAGCATGTCCCAAATTACCATACAACAAGGAGACAAGCCCTTCTTTCTACTTTGCCAGTGAGTTGGGTTTTTTATACTAATTTTAATTGTACAGTAAAACACTTTTTAAAGAATACATGTTAAGGGAGTAGACTTGTTGAACAGCATTTTCCTTGTGCCAGACAAAATTATTAAAAGCATGTATGTCTGTAATTCAGCTTTCAAAAAGGAACTATGACCCAGCTTAAGAAAGCTGGATTAATGAAAAATAGAATTGTTTCAGAAATTAATTTTTGTATACCAAGCAAACGTGACTATTTGGGAAATGCCTAATATTTTCCTTGTTCAGAGAAACTTTTCCTAAACAGCTCATTTTTTTTCATACCGGGCCACAAGCTTGGTATATAAAACTTAAAAACATTAGTTTTTTAATGTCCTGGTAAGAATCACTATATTCTTACCAGGATTTTTACTTGAATAGGGTTGATAAAACACTCAGGGAGAAACATTTCTGTCCTTTGAATGACTAAAGTTTTAAAATATTCAGGTAGCGGATACCTCAGGATTTCTTGAGCTTAAGCAGGAAAGCATGACCTACCAGAGACTGTATTGGGCAGGACAGGTCCCCTCTTCCCATCAGTGGAAAGGTGAACAGTTGCTCCTACGTGGAAAAAGTCTGGACAGGGCTGTCTTTCGGAAATGAACTTGTAAGATGTGTTTTTCCTATTTCGTGGGACAATTTTTAATAGAAGGCTAGTTGTGGACTTTGATATTTGAATAAGAAGGGCACTAATGTGTAGAAATCGTTTAGAAATTTATGCCATTAATATGTGTCACCTTGTGTGAAATACTGTTTTCTAGAGGCTATTCTAGAGGATAAGGATTAAAATGTTATGTTGGGGACTAAATTTTGAATTCTTTTGGAATGACTCAATGTCTGACTAGTAGCCAGAGTTAGCACTTAGAAAGCATTTTGCCCCTAAATTTTCATTAATTGTGCCATGACTTGGTATCCAAAAATAAGTTAATAAAATAAGTGTATATATATTATTTATTTGGTGCTAGGAAATGTTAACAAATTTAATCCTTTAATAGATGCTCTTTAAAAAGGAGTCTTGCTGTATGCATATACTATTAAAGGGAAACTATGTCTGTGGTTATAGTGTGTAAAAAGATAGTATCAGTAATTAATTTTATTACTTACTCAGTTTGAGGTCTCAAATGTAGTTATCCTCACCATCTTACTGTCTCTGTTAGTAGTTTTGGAATTGTTTTCCTGGTAAGTAGCTAAAAGGTTTTTAATCATCAAACCCAAGCATTAATCACCTTAGCACAGCTTCTCCTAACAGGGAGTATCAGTACCTTTTTAAAAGAAACTAACAATTGGGCTGCTATTTGCAATTTAATTTGCTGCTTCATTTTTCCCTGTTCTAAACCATTTTGTCATGGTTTGTCCAGGTTGCCTTTTATTCCTTGTTTAGTGTTTTCAACATTTCTTCACTTCCTGTTTTCTGAATTTAACATCAAATTTAAAAGTTGGAAGATTTTGTTTTGTTTTATTTTTAAAGTTTTGCAGTGCTGGTGATCTCTCATGACTGTGCATCCAAGGTCAAAAATGACAGAACCTAGTTACAAATTAAACATGAAGCCTATGGACTGAATTTGCTTCAGTACGATCTTGGCTTAGGAAACTATTTTTGGAATGTGGTTAGTGTTATAAGGATTTGGCCAGTCTCCCATTAAGACTCTTAAAAATATTTATGTCAAGGAACATGTTGAATGGGAAGCTTCTGAACCAGATCTAGCCCAAAGAAGCAATACTTCTTTGATTATCTTGACCTAATCCAGAAGATTTTATGAAGGCTACTAAAGTTTTATAAATAGAAGTTTAAACTGATGAATAGCTAAATCAGAATTTTAAAGAAAGTTCACTTTATTTTTAACCTCTCTAGAGTCTTTAAAATGAGCATGTGCAACAAAGCAGTTAAACTTAGCCGAGAGCTTACTGCCCTTCACACACTTCCCCCTTCCCCTGATCCGGCTGTTGTTCCCTTGTTTACCCTATCTTGGTGCCTTTCTCTTGACACTCTCTTCCTTTCCAACCTTTTTTCCCCCCTTGGCTTTTTAATTTTCTTCCTACTCCACTTTGTATCACTCTTAATTGGCTTTTCAAGGAAACAAACTATATTTTTGCTATTAGTATTGAATTAAAGGGTAAGTTGCACATTTTTCCCAATTAGTTACTCACTTTTGTATTCAAGGGGAAAAGTGTTTCTGGATAAGGTACTTGCTTTCTGATCTTTTGAGCTAGAACTAGAGGAATGAAGGAAAAATATTTCTAATTCAGTCTTCTTAAATTTTATTTGCAGTTTATGAGGTATATATTATATCTCCTTGACTTTTATCTTTCTTTCGTTCTTTTTTTTAATAATGTCTTATAGTTTACTGGTGTTTAGGTAGGGCAAGGATGGGGTTTGTTTTTTAAACAAAGCCTATATAGATTCACTCAGCATGGGTTCCTTAAAGTATTTGTGTAATGCATGTAAATTAGCTATAGATTAGAACACTATTTTGTAGCCTTTTTAAATATATGTGGGTTTTTTTTGAGGATTGGGCAGCCTCCTGAACCAGAACAGGTTCAGAGAGACTCCCATTATATAACCTTTGAATACTGGTAAACTTACGGAGACGCCTTTCAAAAATGTATAATTGGCCAGGTGTGGTAGTACTCTGGAAGGCTGAGGCAGGAGGATCGCATGAGTCCATGAGTTCGAAACCAGCCTGGGCAATATAGGGAGAGCTACAGAAAAATTTTTTTAATTAGCCATTATTGTACGGAAAAAGGTCACCGGCAAAATAAATAAATAGATAGAGAGATAGATAGATGGATGATTGATAGATTAGCCAGGCATGGTGGTGCGCACCTATAGTCCCAGCTACTCAGAAGGCTGAGGCAGGAGGATCGCTTAAGCCGAGTTTGAAGTTGCAGTGAGCCTTGATGACGCCACTGCACTCTAGCTGAAAAAAAAAAAAAAGCCTAGTAAAAATATTTCATCTTTAATTTTCTCTTCAGATAATTTTGAGATTTTTTTACATTTTTCCAGTTGATGAATAACAATTATGAGACTTCATGTGTATAATTATTGTTACATTTTCATATTAATACTTAAGGTAATTAAAAGTAAAATTTTAAACTTTTCAGGACAAAATTTCTTGAATAAATAAAATTTAAGAAAACTAAAAACTCTGAGATTCTATACTTAATGAAACTCCACAAATAGAATTTGGGAATTTCTTTCCCCCAGATTTAGCATTGCTACAAACGAACCTGGCGGTGGGTATGGGAGGTGTTTAGAGAGACAGGGTCTCGCTCTGTTGTCCAGGATGGAGTGCAGTGGAGTTGTCGTAGTTCACTGTAACCTTGAATTCCTGGGCTCAAGAGATCCTCCTGCCTCAGCCTCCCGAGTAGCTGGGCAAAGGTGCATGCCACCACGCCCAGTTAATTTTTCTTACTTTCATAGAGACAAGCATCTCCATATGTTGCACAGTCTGATCTCGAAACTCCTGGCCTCAAGCTGTCCTCTGGCCCCAGCCTCACACAGTTCTGGGATGACAGGCGTGAGCCACCACACCTGGTCCTGGTTGGGGAGGAGGATTTTAATGCTAATGGTTTGAAAGTAAGGGACCATGAACTACTGTAGACATCACTACATAGAACTTTTTATGATGATGGAAATGTGTTACAAAACTGCACTAATACAGTAGCCACTGGCTGTGTGTGGCTATTTTAATTATTCACAAAGAATATTTTTAAATGAGTGTAAGATTTTTACAAGAACAAAGTTTCAAAATTTTTGTGAAATCTTTTAAGACAAGTCAGTGCCTACACAGTCTAGAGCACTGGAGGTAAACTCAGTGTGAAGTTGAAGGCCAGCGTGTTAACGGGCCAGTGAGGTAGATGGGAGAGGCTGCTTTTGTAGACTTGTGGGGCCGAGAAGCTCAAGGAGGTAGTTAGCACATCACCTGATCCAGGTCCCAGAAAACATCCACTACCCTCAAAACCATTCAGTGAAAGGCTGGGCGTGGTGCCTCGTGCCTGTAATCCTAGCTCTCTGGGAGGCCAACGCGGGTGGATTGTTTGAGCTCAGGAGTTCGAGACCGGCCTGAGCAAGAGCAAGACCCCGTCTCTACTAAAAATAGAATGAAATTAGCTGGACAACTAAAAACATATAGAAAAAATTAGCTGGGTGTTGTAGTGTACGCCTGTAGTCCCAGCTACTCGGGAGGCTGAGGCAGGCGGATCGCTTGAGCCCTGGAGTTTGAGGTTGCTGTGAGCTAGGCTGACGCCACGGCACTCTAACCCGAGCAACAGAGTGAGACTCTGTCTCAAAATAATAATAATAATAATAATAATTCAGTAAATATGTTGCCACATTTTTTGTTGTTGTTGTTAAAATATTCTTGTGAGGCTGGGCGTGTTGGCTCACGCCTGTAATCCTAGCACTCTGGGTGGCTGAGGCGGGCGGATCACTCAAGGTCAGGAGTTTGAAACCAGTCTGAGCAAGAGTGAGACCCTGTCTCTACTAAAAATAGAAAGAAATTAATGGGCCAACTAAAAATATATAGAAAAAAAATTAGCCAGGCATGGTGGCACATGCCTGTAGTCCCATCTACTGGGGAGGCTGAGGCAGGAGGATCGCCTGAGCCCAGGAGTTTGAGGTTGCTGTGAACTAGGCTGACGCCGTGGCACTCTAGCCCGGGCAACAGAGTGAGACTCTGTCTCAAAAAAAAAAAAAATTCTTGTGTATGTTAATTCTTACAGCCTAGAAAATTTTTCCAGTGTACAAACAAAACTCGTTCAGTCTAAACTGGGTATTAAGAATATTAATGCCAGCTCTGGTGTTGGCAGTGGATGCACAGGTGATCCTAGCACTGGCTCTTTGCCGCTACCTTTTCCTCTTGTAAGAGATAGATTTCTGGTTTGAAACATAAGGGTCTGGGCTGGAGTGCTGGTGGCCCTTAGCCCTAAAATGTGAAGCATTAGAACTGCTCCTTGTGCCTAATCATCTGCATACCATTTATGTGGGACACACCCAGAGCCGTCTATGCTGGTGACTCCTGGCGGCTGTGGCTATCAGACTGCTGGAGTTAAGGTCCCTGATATCAAAGTTGGGCTTGCTTCTCCACTGTCAGTCTCCCATGTGTCTGTGTTTGCTAACGTGTTCTATGAAGAATGTGAGGAGCTATTTCGGGATTGTTTCTGTGTATGAGCTTAGCTTCTAAGGGACTTTAGGGTTTATTTCTTGAGAGAGGGCTGAAAGTCATGCCTCGCCAGAGCTGTCTTGAAAACACTCTGTTCTCAGCTCATTGCCACATCCATGGTCACTAGAAGCAACAAACACATCCTACTGTGCTTCTAATTCTCAACTTGCTGTTTTTGAAAAGACTTGAACAAATGAATTTGTACCTAATCTTCCTCTGTACCAAAGTATGTATGATCCATGCTGAGATTTGCAAAGAATTGGCTTTGGGTTCTTATGTTTATTTTAACTTAAAGTGGCCCATCGTATTTCCTCTAGCTAGTAAGATTCTTCCTAAAGTGCTGGGACACTTTGAAGGGAATTCATTTTTCTACATAGTTTAGGTAATTTCATCCACTGGATCTTATAAAGCAAAGGTGGGAGATCCTTGAGTATGGCCTGGGGGAACAAACCGAGTGGAGTGGCTCCTATGATTGGCTCAAATTGTGGTCATTTGGTCCTGATGATGGAGCTGTGACCTTGCCAAGTAGCTTACACAGCACCCCCCACCCCCACCCCAGCCCCGATATAGTCTGTGCCCACAGGACGTTGCTCCAGGGCAGTAGCATGGTGAGGTTAGCCAGTGATGGCCTTGAGCTAAAGAGAGTGTGGGTGGGATTGAGTTGTTTCTGCCTATGCTTTTAAGTTGCCTTTTCAGGAAAACTTAGTGACTATTTTAAGAGTAAGTTTAAACTAGTTTTTAATATAATGTATACAGCTATAGTATAATATGAATCAAACGCTAGTCTGATTGTTAATGTTAAGTAATAACTTTATTCTTATTTTTCCAAAACAATGGATGGCTTAAATGGAGTCCACTGTAGAGACTGGTAGCAGCCTAAGTTAGGTATTGTAACCATCGAGAAAGCTCAGCTGATGAGGCAGAGAGGAGCGATGGAGGGCGTCACACATGGCAGTTGTACATGCTGCTTTTTCTTTCACTGTAGTTTCCACGGGCTCACTTGCTCAGCAGTATGCGCACCCTAACGCCACCCTGCACCCACATCCTCCACATCCTCAGCCTTCAGCCACCCCCACTGGACAGCAACAAAGCCAGCATGGTGGAAGCCATCCTGCACCCAGCCCTGTTCAGGTAAGGAGAAACTCATAGATCCACATACAGTTGCTTCGCTTCCTGGTTCTAGTCACTGAGTGCTTTCTTCACGTGCCAGGTACCATGTCATCAGCACACATAGCGCGTCCTCCCTCATGTGGTCAGATACAGCTGTAGTCCTAGGGTGGTGGTGGTTTTTCTTTTTTAATCACATTAAGATACATCTTGATGATGTGATTGGATAAGCTCTGGAAACGTTTATTAATGAAAAATGTAACAAAGATCATAGTTTAACATAAAGCAAGTTCCTGTTTGCTTGGGACTTTTTTTTTTTTTTTGGGACAGAGTCTCACTCTGTTGCCCAGGCTAGAGTGCCGTGGCGTCAGCCTAGCTCGTAGCAACCTCAAATTCCTGGGCTCAAGCAATCCTCCTGCCTTAGCCTCCCAAGTAGCTAGGGCTACAGACATGCGCCACCATGCCCAGCTAATTTTTTTCTATATATTTTTAGTTGGCCAGTTAATTTCTTTCTGTTTTTTAGTAGAGACGGGGTCTTGCTCTTGCTCAGGCTGGTCTCGAACTCCTGACCTTGAGTGATCCTCACACCTTGTCCTCCCAAAGTGCTAGGATTACAGGCGTGAGTCACTGTGCCCAGCCTGCTTGGCACTTTTTAGTTTCATTCCTAAAGTTCATGTGATGAGAATTTTTTTCCTATTAGCTTCTTTAATCATACTTGTTAATGGAGGCAGGTAAGGATCTCTTTGACATCTGTCAGTTCCCTGGGACAGGAGTGTTGTTTGACCTCTGCTTGGTTGGAGGCTTCAAACTGCCAGGCCAATAATCGGGTTCCTACACCCCAGGAAAGAATGTCTCTGGATAGGAGGCACTCTGTCCCTGCTCTTATCTCCCCATATGTTCTCCTGTACCCCAGTGCCCCCATCTTAAGCCCACGTGTGCGAATCTCAGCGGTGTGTATAACCTTTAGCCACTTTTCACTAAAGATGTTTTTCTCTCGATTCTTTCCCATCGCACCGTCTCTGCGGTTCTTTGCAGCACCATCAGCACCAGGCTGCCCAGGCTCTCCATCTGGCCAGTCCGCAGCAGCAGTCTGCCATTTACCACGCAGGGCTTGCGCCAACCCCGCCCTCCATGACACCTGCCTCTAATACGCAGTCGCCGCAGAATAGTTTCCCCACAGCACAACAGACCGTCTTTACGATCCATCCTTCTCACGTCCAGCCGGCATATACCAACCCACCCCACATGGCCCACGTACCTCAGGTAAACCAGCTTTAGCCAACTCTCTGTGAAGACCGAGTAGAATGTGAAGGTTATCAGATAAGCAGCTAAGAGCCAGATGCCGTCCCAGCTAGGAAACCCTGTGTGTGATGCCATTTGCCTGTCTCCCTTTCCCTGCTCAAATACACGTGATCTGGCCCTCAATGAATGTTTGTGTGGTTTTGTAATGGGATCAGTGAAGTCGCTGACTGGTCAGTCCTTTAACGTTTCCCAACTAAGACCTTAAAGATATCTTTGACTCTGGAATGCAACCCAGCCCTTCTTTCCTTTTTGTGTCTGCTTTGCTATGTCTATATAGCTTCATAACTGTATATATGTGTGCATATATATACACCCTTTCACATGTACACATGGAAGCCTGGCAGGGATGATGGGCCTTCACAGTTTCTCAGCTCTCCAAGGTGACTACCCTGGGCTGTCAGCTTGAATGTTAGTCATATGAGTTCCAGAGAAAATCTGTCCAATTGTTTTTCCTGGCTATTCATCCATCTGCTGTGACCTTATGTTGTACTTATTGAGAGGGCTTGGCCTTTTGTACATTGGCGCAGTGTAACTAGAAGCTGGAAGCACCCGGGTGTTCCCATTTTCCTTAAAGAGCAGCCCTAGAAGCACTTTGGAGCTCACCTCCAGTGTACCCTTCTAAAGGTTGAAAGGTGTGGTTGCCATCACAGTGGTTGCTGTCTGCATCAGCTGCTGACAGGTCCAATGCAATCCAGGGCCAAGTTGGATTGTCTTAATGAGGAGAAGGAGTGGCACTGAAGTTGGGCTCTAATACTGTCCTTGAGGCCCTCCCTGGGGCTGTTAAGGGTGAATTGGCTGTATTAGATGTCTTTTTCTGCTACTTGCATAACAGAACTCTCTTAGGCGGGTCTAAATAAGACCTGCCACACTGAGTTCGTTTCCTGTCAAATGGTGCGCCAGTGAGGCTCTGGCAAGGTGTGGGCTAGAGATGCAGCTCAGTTGGATCTCTCTCTCTGAAGGCTACCTTGTGATTAGGGTTCCACAGCTCTGGGAAGTTTAGGCATCCTCACCCTGCAAAGATTAAGTTCTGTGGTGTAGTGCACTGCAGTTGCTTTGCTTCTGATAGTGGGGAGGGCAGCTGGTTTGGTCAGTGTGGGCCAGCGTGGTTTGGTGGAATCAGTCATAAGAGGTGGGGTCCTGTAGATGTCTAGCAGAGGCTGGTGGCTAAGTAGGTATGTGAGCTTACATATAAGTTGGGGTCCCTAAAACCTCACTGTGTTTTTGTGCTGAAAGAGCAAAAAGGTTAACACAGGGAAGATCAGATGTGCCGTGGGCCCACTTGAATATGCAAGAGTAAAAACAGAATGTCATTCAAGGCTTATCATGGTCCAGAAGAGTGCACAGTATGGGAGGCAGGAAACAAGAGCTCTTCCTGGCCCTGCCAAACCCCTGCAGAGCTGGGATCCAACTATTTGGACTGACTATAAAATCACCTCTCCCAACTTGACAGTGAGACCAGGTCGAACTCGCTATCACTTGGTACAGGGACACTGGGCTGGCCCAGGTGATTTCCGATTACTCCTTCCCATCTCACTGGAGCCATTAACTACAATCTCCTCCTCCTGCTCCATCAGCGTATCTTTTAGAGAGTCAAGGGTCTCTTCTTCCTGCCTGGTGAGCAGGCCGGAAGCAGAGGGAGATGGGCAAATGAGGAGAGGTCTAAGTAACCCATACAATGGAGTTTCACAGTCCCCGCTTATATTGTAATAATCTGCTTTCCTATTTGAAAGGGATGTCTGCAAAACTACCTCAGGTCCCACATGGAAGCCAGGTTCTGAAGCATCATCGCATCTTGTGTCATTATTAAGTTGAGAAAGCTGTCCTTGGATCAGGGGTCTGATCTTTGTGAAGCCCTTGCTCCATACATAGAATTATAATGATCAGAAAGTTGACGCCCAGGAGATTGCAGCCCTGACTTTGACCCAGGCTCACTTGGTGCCTGCTCCCCTAACCTTGCAGGATGTGCCAGAAGGTGAAACACGTCTGTAGGTCAATTGATGATCTACTAGGGAATGTCCCCAGAGAAGAGAACTGGGCCCTGAGGCCCTCGCCCCATCTTGAGAGTCCCAGCCCAGTGAAAGGAACACAGTTGACATGTTGTTTAAGCCGGAGATGTTGCCTGTATGCGTAAAAGAGCTCTCTGTTTCAGGCTCATGTACAGTCAGGAATGGTTCCTTCTCATCCAACTGCCCATGCGCCAATGATGCTAATGACGACACAGCCACCCGGCGGTCCCCAGGCCGCCCTCGCTCAAAGTGCACTACAGCCCATTCCAGTCTCGACAACAGCGCATTTCCCCTATATGACGCACCCTTCAGGTGAGGCGTGTGTGTGCAGGGGCCGCCGGGGCACCCAAAGCATTCTGCTCGCACAGGTCAAATGGCAGGCAGGGTCAGCGCTTCAAGCCCCGAATTTGAGAACTTAGCAAGACCCATCCACAAGTACTGTACAGGAGGGACTGTGACGATCAGTTCAGAGTCAGGGCCTGAGGCTTCCAGGAGCCGAGTCTGTGCGTGTTCTGATGGTATACAGGATTTGGCTTGATGAGAAGCAGCAGCATTTTGTGTAGCTGATGCATGCCTAGGACTCAGTTGGCCTTCCTTGTTATGACAGGCTGGACAGGGCAGTGTTTTCCTTCCTGAGTCCCAACAGTCTGACATGTGGGGGGTCATGACCACGGCAGAGTGATTGTAGCTGTGGAGAAGACGACTGCTGAGCAAGTGCTGTGTGCGGATTGGCTTTGAGTGTAGCATCAGCTCCAGCCTGTGCCCTGCCCGGGAGAGAGCGCCCGCGATCGTGCTCTACTTGATGGCTGCCGTGGCGGTAGTTCATAGTCTGACCTGTTCCTCTGAAAGCAGTACTGGTGCTTGGCTAACATTTGGGGAGGGGGTATGTTAAGGCCTTTTTCCTACCCCATGAGCAACAAGTCTTCTGGGAGTTTTATCTGAAGTGGTTTTACGTCTGACTGGTTTGTTTCTTCCCACTCACCCACCCGCCCCCCTCCCCCTCTTGGTGCAGATGGGAACGGGGAAGTGAACTGCATTTCCTTGCTCAGGTAGCACAAGGATAGTTTACAGTCGTGTGCTGCAGAGACACTAGGCTCATGTGCGGTGTTGCCAGTTTTTTGTTTAAATATTCACTTTTCTTTCTTACAGTACAAGCCCACCACCAACAGCAGTTGTAAGGCTGCCCTGGAGGAACCGAAAGGCCAAATTCCCTCCTCCCTTCTACTGCTTCTACCAACTGGAAGCACAGAAAATTAGAATTTCATTTATTTTGTTTTTAAAAAATATATGTTGATTTGTTGTAACATCCAATAGGAATGTTAACAGTTCACTTGCAG
Source organism: Lepilemur ruficaudatus (assembly GCA_963574885.1). Classification (NCBI taxonomy): domain Eukaryota; kingdom Metazoa; phylum Chordata; class Mammalia; order Primates; family Lepilemuridae; genus Lepilemur; species Lepilemur ruficaudatus. Next base: position 13,092 of record CAUYRT010052040.1, on the reverse strand, counting down.
TGGAAGATATTTGGACCGAGTAGAGGCATTTAGGAACTTGTGGGCTATTCCATAATTCCATACGCTGTTTCAGAGTCCCGCAAGTACCCCAGCTCTGCTTGCCGAAACTGGAAGTTATTTATTTTTTAATGACCCTTGAAAGTCATGAACACATCAGCTAGCAACAGAAGTAACAAGAGTGATTCTTGCTGCTATTACCGCAAAAAAAAAAAAAAAGAAAAAAAAAATCAAGACTCGGAACGCCCTTTTACTAAACTTGACAAAGGTTCGGTAAATTCTTACCGTCAAACTGACGGATTATTATTTATAAATCAAGTTTGATGAGGTGATCACTGTCTACAGTGGTCAACTTTTAAGTTAAGGGAAAAACTTTTACTTTGTAGATAATATAAAATAAAAACTTAAAAAAAATTAAAAAATAAAAAAAGTTTTAAAAACTGATAAAGTTAGTGTGTGTTTGTATAAGCTACTTCTATTTTAGGGTACTTAATATCACGGCAGGCGGGCGGAGGCATGCTTTAATATCCTGGAAGGTATTTGTCAAATTATTTTTCTTCTTCACCTTTAGTTCTGGTTCAAGGTATCTCTAGAAAAAGACAAGACTGAGATATTCTTTGGTGGATTAGAGGTCTGCGTCAGGAGGAGGAAGGCTGGCCAAGGTTGGGCAGCACTGAAATCCCACGTCCTCAGGCTGACGCCGAATCTGTAAGCTTCCTTTTTAATATCTCCTGAACCAAAATGCTTGTCATTAGTCGTCCCAGTTCAGGCATCTGTTTTACCAGTAGGGGGCAGGAGACACTTCTTTAAAAAATCTGCGATAAATCCAAAGGGCAGAAAGGCTGCACAGGGATTACGAAGCAGTTCACTGACAGACTCATGGGCGGGCACTCACGTTCCCGCACCACGGTGGGGGGCGACAGCGGGAAAGCAAGTATTGCAATAGGGTAAGGAATTTGTAGAGACCATAGTCTTAACAGACCCTTTAAATATTGTGGCAAAAAATCAAGATTCTGAAAACTTTTAATTCACATATAGCAATTTGTACATTATAGCAAAATCTGCATTATTTAAGAATAAGTTACTTGTACAGTACATAAACAATACATAAACATTTGCCAAATACCTTCTGCCTATAATGATACAAGATGAATCCGCTTTCCATTATCACAATGTGCTGCGTATTCCAACTAAACGCTGAATGTCAGATGTGTCCTTGTTAAGACGCAGTGGGTAAGATGCTACCAAGTTCTTCTAGCCTGTGGGAGATGTTAGAGCTAACGTGACATTTGCAGTAAGAGATTTAGCCCTGAATAAAAAGCATGAAGGAATCTCAGGCAACCCTCAGGGAAGAGTTCAAGGCCTTGATTTTAGGTTAAGAAACTGTTATGTAAAAATAGTGTTATCTGGCCCAAAATTTTAATGATCACTATTCCTTTTTCCTACACGGTCCAGAAATGATCAAAGGCAGAAGATTTATACCAGATAAAGCCATTTGGATTGCTGGTCTAAAATTCAAGGCAGGTTAGTTGACTTAATTCTTTGGTGCTGGTGACTTGTTAGTTTGTAAAAGTTTGATAAAGTCAGATGAAGGAAGTGATGGTGCTGGGAGCTGTCAAGCTGTACTTGTCTGTACTTAGAGCTAACTGGAGGGATCATGATGCGCATTGCCCAGTTTGGCACTGAGGCTTGGTTCTCAGTGGAAGTTGCTGGCATGGCCCCATCAGGACTGGGAGGAGAGTGGTGGAATGTGCTGGGCCTGTGGTGGGCTAGCTGCAGCCAGAGGGGTCCTGCCCCACACTGTGGCCACCCCTTCATCGGCTGGACCTGCTCTAGCACAAAGAAAAGGCATTGGCTTAGTGTCACTTCTTCCCAGGGCCATGAGGGAGCTTTCTGTCAGAATGTATGTGCACTGTCCTGGTAACCTGCACGCTTAGAAAGGAAGCAGTCTGGAGGTGAGTGGCCTCCAATTTTCTGCGGTAGGATCTGAGCTTGTACTTTGCAGCTAGTGGGTTACAGCTGCTAAATTTGCTGTACCTGGTGTGCCAGTTGGTATTACCTGAGAGAGAGATGAGAGGCTGCTAAGAAATGAGTGCCCTTGGCTTGAAGGGGTCATATCCCAGATGTTTAAACTTCTGGCTGGAGGGAGGGAATTTAATTGGTTCATTATCTACCCAGCCCCTTTCCTGTGTAGGCAGGAAAATCTGGATGGGTGACTCATCAGCATTTTCAATGATGAGCTTTCCCTCTTACAAAAGACATCCAGAATATTGCTTGCTTCTTTGGTTCACACTTAGCATTCTTTTTCTAGAGAAATCAGCTTTAAAGAAAATAAAGATAGGGGGCCTTAAACATGGACCACAAATCTGGATCGGTGTTGCATCTGCTTCATGGTTCATGAGAGTGGTGTGGAGGTGGCTACTTTGCCACCTCCCTGAAAAAAAAAAAAAAACCCAGAAAATTCTAGAAGCAAAATTCTGACCTCTTTGAGTACAGAGAATAACTAGAGGGAGCAGACCAAACTCTCCCCCAGATAAGGCAGTCAGTACTGTGACCTTTAGGCCCACGTTTCATTTTGACTTGTGATGTATCTGAAATATTAAGCTGTGCTAAACTCCAAGTTTCCTAGAAGCCAGTGCAGCAAGCCTGGTGGCTGTACTGCATGGCTCTGCTGGCACCCAGGAGCAGCTGATTCCACTCTGTCACTGCCCCCCTTGTTTCTGAGCCTCCTCATAAAGGTTCTGGGAGGAGCCAGCCCCCCTATGAATTGTATCGCTTGTGAAAGGCAAGTATAGATGGAGATTTGACTTCAGGACCTCCCTGGATGGTGGAGATTGTGTGTGGCCGTGTGTGCATGGACACACATTCTTCATCAAATGAAGCAGTAACCAGCTAGAACAGAACACTGATTGTGGGCTATTAAAGGAGTTTCTCATTAGCTATGGCACCAGACTCCTGGCTTCCATTTTGGCTCAAAAATGAGCCTAAAACCCACTTGTGGGATAATTTAATAAGCCATTAGATGCTTGGAGGGCTCTGAGCCAGCACTGTTGCTGAAGGATTTACTAGAAAGGGCCCAGGAGCCCTTCTTCCCTTTTTGCTTGTCCCTTCCCCACCCTCCAGTTAATTTAACTCTCACTGTAAAGCTGCTATAAACCACAGTCCAGGTTTTTATTCATAAGGCACCAGGGTAGGACTGTTCCTTGCCACCCTACTATTCAGTAGTAGCCTGAATGTCCCTGAAAGGGTGGCACACTTTACTTCTCTACACTGAGGAAGGACAGTGGCTACTCAGCAGCAGGTGACTGTCCCCGAGGATGCAACAGACAAGGAAGCTGGGCATCCTGGCTCAGACCATGAACTAGTCCAGTAGGGTTTTGCATAGCTGTTGGACTACAAAAATCGCATGGGTATCAGTTGAAACAGTGCAATGCAATAAGCAATGGTTTAGTTTTGAAACCTGAATGCTTTAAAAAAATTAATCTGAGGTAAATGTTTAAAATCATTTTGACCTTTAGCTTTTGTCCCTCTGACAGAGCTTTTGTCCTAAAGCTGAGAGGAGAAGCAGGATTAGGTGTGGTCATCTGTGGCAAGGATACAGCGGCCCTGCCAAGTGGACTGAAGCTACAATGGGTACACGGTGTGAGAATCCAGGGCTTGTTAGTGTTTCGGGCTTCCTGGTGACCCCCCCTTCCCGTAGAAAGTCTGTCATCAGCTGTGACAGTGTCAGTGAAAAAGAGAACAAGTTTTCCACTGCCAGGTCCGGCCCTTACCCCACCCCTCCTCTAAGAGTGATGGGGACTGGTCTCAGGGACCTGGGGCAGGAGCTAGCGGCTAACAAGAACTACATCTGTAAACAATGAGGAGAAAGCCAGGTGCTGGATGAAACTTACAGAAGGCCCTTTAACAGGCCTAATAGAAGGGTCACATCCAAACTGGAGCGAGCAGTTAACAGTGCCCCGTAAATCTCTCTCTGGAAGGAAGGAAAGATCGTTACATTCACAAGTTCACATCTCTGCTTGTGCTCCTCGGGGGCATCTGTTGAGGCCTGGGACTCCTCCCTGGTCAGAGAGGTGTGTATTGATTGTCTATGGCCCGCAGGTGGCTCCGGGAGGATGAGTCCATTTCGTAGTCTGAGTCCCGGGCTCGTCGTTCAGGCTCCAGCTCCAGGTGCCGCAGGCTGTTGGCCAGTTCCTCGGGTGAAGGCACCAGGTGGAAGATCTGCTCTGGCGGTGAGGATCGGCCTGGGAGACCCTCTGGGCTGAGCCCCCGGGGACAGCCGGAAGAGCTAAGGTGGGGAAGGCCCAGCTCTGAATCCCAGCGAGGGAGGGAGAGAGGGAACAAGACAGTGTTGCAGGAACCTGGGACAAGTGACCGAGAGAGACCACGCTGTCAGTCTTGATGAAGCTCTCCATAGCCCTGGGCCTGCAGCAAGGTTTTACCCTCCACCCACGCTCCCTGTGCCAGCCACCCCCTTTAGGGAAGGGCAGTAGGGTCACACCTGGTGGCTGGGAGACAACTACCACGTAGCTGGAAAGCCGGACGTCACAGGCAGCGCCGCACTCGAGCGGGATGGGCGAGCGCTGGAAGTGGTGGAGCATGTCCACGACCGAGGGGAAGTGGAGGTGCTGCACTCGGCACTGGCCCCGCTCGGTCAGCGACAGGCGCAGGTGCTGCAGGAGGAGACCATGGTGGGCTCAGACTGTCCCCACAGGCCCTGGACTCTAGTAGGGAGGGGTGGCACAGCCCTCCATGCCCTGCCCCATACCTTGGCTATGCCCTGGAAGTTGAATGTGAGCACATACTCCCCACGCCGTGTCTCGCTCTGCCGCACCAGAAACACTCCGTGAGCATCCGGGCCCTGCAGCTGAACCAGCTGGGCTGCCTTCACTCTAGAGATGGGGCCGTGGAACCAGGGGTAGCAGGACAGGAAGTGATCCGTTTTCTGGCAGGCTGGGTCCAGCAATCCCCCAGGAGAAGCACCTGGTAGAGGAGACGGGTGATGGTGACCCCATGTGGGTGCCTTATGTCCTAGGCTGGGTTCCAGCGCATCCAAAGGACAATGACCTGGCCACTCACCCTGGTTCAGGGAATCTGTGCTGCCCCTTGGGGAGCTGGACGTGCCAAGGTCCAGGGCTGAAGGAATGTGCATCTCTGCCTCTGTGCTCTCCAGCCTGCTGGAGGAGAGGCTGGGGTTAATGATCTGGGCAGGTCAGGGGTAGCCGTAAAGGCGGTGCTGGGGGTGAGGGTCTCACCCACCCTCGGCCTGTGCAGTCCCGGAGCTCAGCCATCCACGAATTCAACTGCTGCTCGTCTCCCACCTCAAAGATGATGTCTGTCCGGTCCTTCACCTGGCAAAGAAGGAAGGGCACAGCCGTGAGGGTTTTAGGGGCGTGTGTGCGTGTCAGGCCAGGCTGTGCGAGCCCCGCCACTCACCTTCAGCACAAAGGTATAGAGGTTGTCGGGCATCTCCAGCCGCGTGCACCGCCGGACCTCCTGGATGCTGGAGCACGCTGCTTGCAGCTTGGCCTTTGAACTCTACAAGACCGAGAGGGGCACTCAACTCAAGACTGGTCTGACGTTCTCCTCCCACCCAGGCCTCTGAGTTTGTCTCCCCAAGACTCCCCTGCAGAGTAAGTGTTCACGGTGCTGCTGAGCAGACCCTCTGAGCCTGTGGTGAGGCCCCAGAATGTCCTTCACCTGCAACCTCTTCCGCACCATCCACAGAGATCCCAACTAACCTTCCCAGCCTCCTGCGCCTGTGGACATTCCGGCTGTGACATGCACTTGCCTGCTGACATCTGTTTCTCTCCCCACTGGCGGAAGAAGGAGCTCCCTGCCCAGCTAGGTGACATCCGCATTGCCCAAAGGGCAAAGCCTAGTGTGGCTGGCCCATGTTACTGCCAGCCACAGAACTATACAACCTTGGCCCCAGAATCTCCCAAGACATCCAACACAGGGCTGCAGAGTGGGTAGAGTTAGCCTCCCACCCCCGTGCCAGTAGAAGCACCTCTTCGGGTCCTGGCTGGAGTAGGGGCTGGCCCTGCAGATGCTTCCTGCTTGGGGGCACCCTGGAACCCAGGAGCCAGCTTCTTCTGGGCAGGAATTTTCTCAGGAGGGGGGCTGTCCCCCTCATGTCTTCTACTTCCTCTTGTGATAAGATTGTTTCTCTAGGGTCACAAGATGACTGATGGCTGCTTCCAGCAGAGGCAAGATAAGAAAGGGGGAAAGAGCCAGAGATAGGTGGGGAATGGACAGAGATGGCCCAACTGACTGGGCCCCTGGAAAATACCACAGTCCCTAACAGCCAGGGAGAGGCAAGGGTGAAAACCAGAGGCATGTGCCTTTGGCACTGGTGGCTTCAAGTGATCCAGACCTCCACTGCCAGCCCAAAAAGGCACATCTTGAGCAGGGGCTGCCTTTTCAAAAGATAGTACCCAAAACCATAAGCTTAGCTTTGCTGTGACCACAGAGGTACCGGACACTGATAGAAGGCTAGAGCCCCAATGGCCTGGCCCCGGCAGATCTCCTTGTGAGCTCCCAGTGCTGCCCTGGTTGGTGGACACAGCAGGTTGGGAGACACTAGCTCTGGGGACCACTGCGTCACCTCACTGCTGGCAGGCAGGAGGGAAGGAGGCTCGAGGCTGTGTGAGCAGCACCAGCTGGGGCCTTTCAGCCCCTGCAGCCGAGATGGGGCCAGGTAGAGTGGGGCCTCTGCTCTCTTGACCCCCTCCACAGCCGTCCAGCCCCACAGAGCCTGTTTCCCAGCTGCAAAACAGGAAGGCACAAATAGCCACTTCCTTCTCCTGCTTTTCCAGCGGGCCCGTCTGTCCCCCCAACACTGGCTCCAGGCCTTGAGGATCGCTGGGAGGAAGTGGGCCAGGGCCAGGAGGGAAACAGGCCTGGTCTCCCTTTCGGTTCCGCTCAGGGCCCAGTCCCCAGTGCGAGCGCTGAGATTAACCAGCAAAGCCGCCGGTTTCGCTCTGACTGTGGCGCCCGCCGTGCCAGCTCCACCCCTCGCAGCTGAGGAACTGCTGAGCAGGCAGGCAGTGGTGTGGTGAATGAGGATTCCCACTCCGCACCCACAGCCAGGCCTGGCTGCCACCTGCCTGCTGGCTGAGCAAGAGTCAGGTTCTTCCCTGGCTCCCCGCAGCACCTCTGCGCGTGAGTCACCCCAGCCTGCCAACGCTCAGAGCCAGCCACTGTGCTGCCTGATAGCGTGGGCCTCTCTGCCCAGGTTGGTGGGGCACATGAGAGGGAGGCCAATGCCAGCTAGGGCTGCGACCCCAGCCCGGAGGGCCCAGAGCAGACTCAGGGTGCTGGCCAGTGTGGGAAGGAGCAGCAGGTGCCTGTGAGCTGTGTGCCGGGGGGTGTTACAGGGAGGCAAGCCCAACCCTTGGGGCTGCGTCGGCAGCTATAGAACATTCGGGGCCTTCAGGTTCCCCCGCTCACATGCCTACTATTCCACCTGCTTCTCAGGGCAAGCCAGCCGGCAAGCAGCTGCTCCCCAGATCCACTGGGGTTGAGTGATCAAGTGGCCAAACTGTTTCAAGCATCTGTGGCATAAGTAGTATGATGCCACCCACCCCATCCTGCAGCATCCACTTTTGGGGAACAGATCTCAGCTCCCAGCATTCACACAGCCGGTTTCTGTTATGGCCATTGTAACTCCAGTGAGAATTCATTTCTTTCTTTGCTCTGGCTGCCAGGAAGCTCAAAGGTGTATACCAGCTTTGACACTGTCTCAGCAGTAGGGCTTGCATTTTTACAGCTAACTTTGTCCCAGACTTTATAGTTTTCTTACCCTCTTGGTTTTAGGGTTCAGCCCTGACCCTGTTACTTCCTGTATAAGCTTGGACCAGGGACTCAGCACTCCCCTGCTGCCTTTGTCATCTGTAAGGCAGAACTCGCTTTTCACAAGGTTGGTGCAGTGATTGGGTACACTAGTGCAAGAGAAAGGCTTGACTAATGAACAGCTGTCGTTACATTCCCAGGCCAGTGAGTAAAGCTGGAGTCCACCACCGCGTTAACTGCACGACAGCACTGGAGTCCCCTCAGAGTAGCCTGAGTGCTAGGCAGACGCCCTCTCTCAGCCTCACAGGGCCACTGTCCTTTGCACCTTGACCATCCTGCGATGAAATCACACACAGTGTCACCACTGTACTCACCCTGCACTACCCGCAATAAAGGGAAAACAAATGGAATTGGCGCTAAAATGAAACGTACTCCAGTGCGACTATGCAGCCAGCACAATGAACACAGAGCAAGAATGTGAGGAAGACAAAGGGCAGGGGGAGCCCTGCAAGGAAAGGCAGAAAGTTCCATGTGCTTCTGCATAAGACAGAGCAGGGTTCTGGCTCTGGGTTTGTATCTCTTGTCCCTTTGGAGAGACAGGTGAAAGGCGGGTGGTACGTACGGCTATGCTGGAACGCAGCAGTGTCTGTGCATGCACCCGTCCCCCGGCGCGTGTGAGCCTACCTGGAGGGAAGGACCTTCCCTCACTCAGCCTCCCTTTCCCTCAGGCTGTCACCTGGAAACTCCATCTTGCAACCTGCTGCCACCTCTGTGTGCTAAGGGCCTGGGGACCTGCCTTGGCACGGATGTGCTACCACTGAAAGCGCCATGCACCAGGCGTGGGCTGGCCAGGCCCTCATGGGGCTTCCACGCTCACAAGGGCCGAGCCGGGCAGGCTGGGCTGGGCGTGGCAGTGAGAAGCCATGGAGCCCCGCTGCTGCGCTGCAGGTACAGGGATGGCACTGCTGCGGCCCAAGGTGGGGCAGCACACCAGAGCATCCCAGGCGCAGCCTACTGCAGGAAGACGTGGGAGGGAGGCACACAGTGAGGTGGCGCGGTCTGCCCCAGGGCTCGAGGCTGTGGGAGCAGCTTGGACTTACTGTCAGGTGGACGTGGGGAGCGCACCTTGGGCAGAAGCGAGTCTGCTGGCTGTGCCCCCTCCGCAGGAAGCCAGCAGGAAGGGACAGAGCGGGAAGACAGCATCCAGTGCCACCCTAGCGGGTAAGGGCAGTCTGGGCCCTCCCCGTGGCCTATTCTACACCATCCAGGAGTGACGGCCTTGGGGGGAGCCCTCCCTCCCCTTGGAATTCTCCAGGCCACACCAGCCTCCTGGCAGTCTTATCTCCCCAGGGCTTTTGAGCCCAGGGCTCATCTCAGACTGCAGTGGGACCGGAAGTGGGGCCTGGCCCCACGCCCTGCAGCCACACGTCTGCCGCACCCCTGCCCGCAGGGAGGCGGCCTGGAGCCTCGCTCTGCAGGTGGCTAGAGCAGCCCTGGCTCTACTGCTAGAGACCTCTGAGACCCCTGCCATGGCCCTCACCGGAGCCTCAGCTGCCTTTCATTAACGTGGAGGGGCCTCACACCTGCAATCATAGCACCCTGGGAGGCCAAGGCAGGAGGATCGCTTGAGCCCAGGAGTTTGAGGTTGCAGTGAGCTTGTGAACACCACTGCTCTCCAGCCCGGGCAACAGAGTGAGACTCTGCCTCAAAAAGAAAAAGAAGGAGAGGGTAAGCTGGTCCACTAGGAGTAGAGGGGGCTGGGAGTGGTCTGAAAAGGCTCATCGCAAATCCAGATCCCTGTCAGGGACGGTTGAGTCCCCCACCCAGCCCAGAGCACAGAATTAGCGGATGTTGCCTGGATAAATGAATAAACGTGTTATGGAAGATACTTAATCCAATCTTACTGGTATAAAAAAGCCAACCTTAAAAAAAAAAAAAAAAAAAAAAACAAAATGCTCTGCCTTGTCCCCAAAAAAGATTTTAGTCAGGTTATAGAAATACCCAGAAAGAGCTGGGAAGGAGACAACTGCTTAAACACAGACCAGAGTCCTACTCGTCACAAATTTGCCTGTCAAGCTTCCTGGCAGCCAGTGCAAAGAGGGATTCTCCAAGACAGGACAGTCATTTGTGCGTGGAGACTCATACCGAACGGCAGTCCATTAAAGGTTCTGGAGAGCCCTACGGCAGAGACGCGCGGAGCCACGTGTTCCCCAGACTGTCCTGTCACAGACGGCACTACCGTCCCAAGGTCATACGGCGCTGAGGTAAGGAAGGCCCTCATCCTACAAACTCTTCCTAAACGGGGTTCCTCTCGGCCCTTCTCTGAGCTGGGCAGCATCGAGATTGAGACAGGAGGTGACAGCTACCCAGTATCCTGCCCGGAAACCCCTCAGGGCTATGTAGCCACCATGCAGCAACCTCCCCACTCTGCAGTTTGGGGCTCTTGGTCCTGGGCTCGAGTCCCAACTCTCCTCGCCTCTCCCGACCCCAGTCTCCACTTTTGTGAAGTGGGAAGACAGTGCCACAACCCCCCCAGAAGAATGCGGCCGTACAGTGTGCAGAAGAACTCCCAGGTGTGGCAAGATGGCAGGGTAGTGGCACCGGGAGGGGGACCCAGCCTCAGGAGACTGGGGACAAAACGGCCCCTCCTTTCCTAAGTCGTCACTCCCCAAGGGAGGCCTACCTCCTCCTCCTCCGTCTCTGGGTCTTGGCCAGGCACAGAGTAAGTGGCTCTTAAGTGTTTGCTGAATACTCTCCAAAGTGGAGACGGTGGCGGGAAAGGCACCAGAGGCTAAGGGAACAGCAAGAGCCAAAACCCAGAGGCCAGAAAGCACAGGTGAATCCGGAAGACAGCAGGGGGTGGGCTGTGGCTAGAAATGACACCAACAGATGCCCTCCTGCCACCCTTGAGTGAGCACCGACTGTGCGCCGGGCGCTGGAGCCTGGGCCGCCCGCCAGTGGCTCCTGGATCACAGAATTCACGGGCCAGCAACGTTTCAGGTTTTCCAAGAGGAAGTCACATCACATCACTAAGGAAAGGGCGCGGCAGGACCACGTAGGAAGGCTGTCATTCCAGAGTAAAGGACAATATGTGGCTCAAGTACAGTTAGATTTATGAGGGAGAAAATCCCTCACCATCCTGCTCTGCGCCCTCTCCATGTGGGGCACGGCGTGTGCGAGCCTGGTCTCACGAGACCCTCGGACGGCCCGGAGGCTGGGGTCTCATCCCTTTCGCGAATGAGCAGACTGAGGCTCAAACCACAGCACAGGGAACTATCACGACCCACTGGCGTGGAGGTGCTGGAAGTGAGCCCAGGCTCTGTGCCCCAGCGGGGCCCTGGCTGGGTCTGAAACCCACTGCATCTGAGTTGGCTGGTGGCCGCGAGGGCTGGGCAGGGAGGCCTCTCTTCCATCTGCCCCCAGGTAACAGGGAGCCACAGAAGACTTAGAGGAGAGGAGGGCACAAATAGTGGTTGTGGGCATGGGCCAGGCAGCCTGGATTCCAGTCGCAGGTGGCTGCTGGAAGTAAAGGGAGTGCTTGCAGGGAACCCGCACTGTGGGGTGGAGACAGGCCAGAAAACAGGGTGATGCCTGAACTTCCTGCGAGGTGGGCAGCGTCAAAATGAACGGCCATCAGTCCTGACACGCTACTCCCAAACACGTCAGAATTAGCTAGAAGTAGCTCCCACCCCGATGCTGCCCAGGTTCACCCTCCTCCCCTGGGGCACACACCCATAGTCCCAGCTACGCAGGAGGCTGGCACGGGAGGGTCACTTGAATCCACCACCGGGCCCTGTGTGTGGGATGCCCTGCCCGTTCCAGACTGCATGCCCCAGCAGAGGAAAGGTCCCCTCCTCCAGGGAGCCTTCCCCGACTACTAAGTCAAGTCACAGTGAGTATGATTCAGCTTATCGGGCCTGCCGTAATTTCCTGACGGTGCAGCCGCCGCTTCCACCATCCGACTGGGAGAAGGCCTCTGGGGTTGGGGCACCCTTGCCCCCAGCTGGGGCCCAGAGGAGGTACTTGGAGAGTTGCCGGATGACGAGTATCTGGGTGGGTGCCTGGGCCCCCTCGCCGGCAGGTGTCCAGGGAACAGGAGACGCGGGAGTGTGGCGGGTGGTGCCTGGCTCTGCCAGGGTGGACGGCCGCAGTGAGCGGCCCAGACGCTGCGGTGGATGTTGGCGCTGGGCCGCAGGCTGCTTCCCTGCTCTGCCCCCAGAGCAGCGCCCGAGCCCAACTCCAGCCCCGCAGGCCCCTCACGGCGGCTTCAGCTGCTTTTTCCTCTGTGTGACGCTGAGCAGATCACTCCACCCTCTGTGCCTTCCTGAGGCCACGGGGCCTCCCAGACTCACCCGGGTCCCCGTGGGCCACATCTGCCCCTTGGTCTGGCCTCATGCCCCATGCTCCTCCCCACAGTCAAACCAGCTTCCCCCTTTCCTGGCAAGAGCCCCAGTGCAGAAACAGGGACCTCCCCAGCCAGCCAGCGACAGACATGGTGAGTGAGACACCCCCACATCCAGCTGTGCTCAGCGTCCCAGGCCCGTGACACCCCTCCTCCAGGCAGGTGGCACCTCAGGTCCCAGCCTGAGGGACTGGGGGTGTGGGGACAATAGGGCGCATGCTGGCCTGCCTTTCCCCTGCCCCAGGGGGACCCTGTGGGGGGGGGTCACTGGCCGAGCGGCTGGGACCAGGGCGTGGGCGCGGGCCTGTCTACAGTCCCACCCATGGAGCGTCCTGTACGTGTCAGAAAGTCAGAACCACAGTGACACGGACACAGAGCCCCCCTCAGAGAGACAGCGACCTCCCCACCACAGAATCACAGGGGCGGGGACACAGAGCCCTTCTCAGAGAGACAGCGACCACCCCACCACAGAACCACGGTGGCATGGACACGGAGCCCCTCCCAGACAGACAGTGACCTCCCCACTGCAGAACCACCATGACACGGACACGGAGCCCCCCTCAGAGAGACAGTGACCTCCCCACCGCAGAACCACAGGGGCAGGGACACGGAGCCCCCCTCAGAGAGACAGCGACCTCCCCACTGCAGAACCACTGTGACACGGACACAGAGCCCCTCTCAGACAGCGACCTCCCCACCGCAGAACCACAGGGGCAGGGACACGGAGCCCCCCTCAGAGAGACAGCGACCTCCCCACGGCAGAACCACGGTGACACTGACACAGAGCCCCTCTCAGATGCTGGAACAGCCTCCCCACACAGATACCACAGAGACACCGCCCCCAGAAAGACAGCCCCTAGCGCGCGCGCGCACACACACACGGCCAGTCTGGGGTCCCC
>CAUYRT010052039.1:0-52167 GCA_963574885.1 Lepilemur ruficaudatus | reverse complement strand
CCTTGGAGGGCAGGGCCTGGCTGAGTCTTGTCTGCTTCTCCCCCACCTCTCTCTCCAAGGTATACAACAATTGCTTAATAAGAGTTTGAGGAACTGGAGCACCTCTGGGCTGAGCTGCCCCCATTGGTGGCCCCCTCCCAGCTGTAGGACGGTTACCTTCTGGAGCAAAGAATTCCCTGAATCCTGGCTTCATAAGATGTAGAGAAACCCACCAATGCCTGGAAGGCCCAGGGGTCACCAGGGCCTTGGCTTCCAGCCCCAGAGCACCACAGCCGGGACTGTGCCTGGCCATCATTCTGCAAGGTGGACGCCTCCACCCAGCAGCCACTGCAGGGCAGTGAGGGCCACAGGACTGACTGATCCACACCCTCATCCCCTAAGCAGGAAAAGCTGTCAGGCCCCATCTATAACCACATCTAATTCCCAGGAGCCAAGCCCAGCACCTGGCACACAGGAAGGGCTCTGCCAAGTCTGCTGAATGAATAAAGAAATGTACCAAAGGACAACTGAACTGGCCTCCACACCGGCCCTCATAGGAGAGCAGCCAGCAGTGGCAACCCTCCCTGTGTTGCTGGCAGAGGGTTTCTGCAGCCAGAGTCCCTAGGCCAAGCAAACCCCGAGGTCCCCAAACTTTCCACTTCCATAAAGTGCTCTGATCTTGTCAAATTGCTACCAGAGGAGTCATAGCTGAGTGAACACTTGCCAGGTTCCCGCGGCTCTCCTGAGAGCTGTCACCGTCTTCATCCATCATAATTGAAGCAGTCCACCTGCTCCGGGCCCATCTTTCAACTGCAATGATGGCTGAGATGCAATAGATGTGTCTTGTCATCACCTTGACTTTTTTTGGAGAACGCAAAGGTCAGCAGGGATCCCAGGGTGGGTGAAGGTGCTGCAGGCCCACCTTGGTGCACCCCAATCTCAGGGTGAGAGCCGAGCGCCCCTCCCACTAAGAGACAACCCTCCATCAGCACCAGAGGGAAGCTGGAGACGCCCTTCACCCCGAGATTCCAGACACCCACACCTGCCCGCCATCTTTGGTTCTGCAGAAAGAAAGACTCCAGAGGGACAACGTGGTTTGGGAGGTGCTGGCTTCCATGACACACAGGCTCAGGATGACCCTAAGATACAAACTTTTACGTGTGCCTCCTCCCAGCCCATACTGGCTTTGGACCTGTCTGGGAAGAGAAATGGTATTGCCAGTTTTCAGCCTTTGGGTCCATTATTTCAAGAAGTGGGTATGAATAAGTGCAGAGACAGACAGACAGCCTTCGGATCACCCTGACCCTAGGACTCCAGCCTGGCTGGGCCAGCAGAGCCATCTCCCTGAGCACAGCTCTGCCTGTTCACGGTCCTGCTCAGAGGCTCCCCAGGCCTCCCTCTGCACACAGAATAAAGACCAAATTCCTTGCCCTGACACTCAAGGCCCTTGGCAATGTGGCACCACAGCATCAGGCAGTCTGGGGAGCAGTAGGGACCCCTTAAACAATCAGTGCCCACCTAGTTTGAGCAATTCAGTTAGTAGCCATCGGAGACGCCCTAAGACACAAAGGGAAGTCAAGGGGAGAATGAGCTCCCTGCCTCCAGAGGCATCCAAGTGCAGCCAGAATACCTCCAGGAAGGCAGCTGCCGGGGCTCCAGAATGATTCGGCATGGGGAGGGGACGTGAAGTGGGCAGCTTCATGACCTTCGCTCATGCAGTTTCCTCAGCCTGCGGTGCCCTGCCCCTTCCCCGCCACCTGCAGGACCCCTGCTTAGCTATCCTTTGACTCAACAACACGTTTTCTGAGCACCTACTCTGTACTCTGAGCTGGGGACACAGAGCTTACTAGAGCATTGTCCCTGATCCCAAAACCCCGACCAGCTGTCTCCCTCCTCCCACCCACCGGGCTGCCGAGCACAGTCAGCATCACACGACTGTGCATTCCAGAGTGTCGCCCACTGTCCCCACCCTCCGCCATTCGGAGTGACTGGCTCCTCTTCCCACTTCACTCAGGTATGAGCAGGCACAGGGCTCCGGACGGGGTTGGGGGGAGCCCGGGCAGCACAGGCAGCCCTTCAGGTGGGCACTGCCACGGAGAACCAAGGAGCCCATAGTCCCAGGTTTATACTGGGCCACTTCCAGACCTCAGAATATGCCGGAACCAGGCCCCCAGTCTCAATCAATAGCTTAGTGATTTCAGCCAAACACCAGTTTATGCTCCTCAAGCCTGAGTCATGACCCCTTGCTTTACCTGGACAGGTTGACCCCCAACAGGCAAAGGAGTCAGGACCTTATACCTCACAGCACCCCGTTGGTATTATACCTGCAACTCTGAGCTTTAAAGTCACAGTCATCTTGGAAAGTTCAGCAGTTTCCCTTCACAGTGGGAATTTTACCTGAGCAAATTTATTCTCCTCATTGGTGCCACGTCCTACCAACTCCTGCCTACCTAAGAAGGGTTCTGGGGCCTCAAGGCAGTGCCCACAGGCTGGCCAGAGGGTCCCTTTCCCTCTTCCCAGCCTCGGTGACAATCACATACAGCACAGCCCACGAGAGCACTTCTGCCTCTGGGAGACCCGGAAGAGACCAGATCCGAGCCGTGCGCCTGCACGCAGTTCTGGGCAGGGGTGAGGCAGCCGCAGCGAGCAGCTGCTGTGCCCGTGAGGGGAGCTCCAGCTCCCTGGCACAGAGAGCTTTTCAGCGGGTCCCCTTTGGAGAGGGCACTGCAGGTCTGAACAGAGATGTGCAAAGCAAGACCTGGAGACAAAAGAAGATAGGCTGATGAGAGGGTGGCTCTGCGTGGGAATTTTCTACGTGTCAGCTCCCATCCCCTCTGTCTCCCTGTTGACATGATCTGACAGTGTTCAGTGAATCTGTCGTTCTCAATAGTGACTACCCCACCTATGAAAACTCCCCGTGTCATCCATCAGGATGGACAGCAGAACGGGGCAGCCCACCCACCGCACGGCCCCTCTCTGGTGGCATGTGCTGCAGGGGACAGAACAGGGCTCCGGGGTCGGAGGGGGCACCGAGGCCCAGCTTGGCCAATCCTGGCTGTCTGGCTTTAGAGTCTGCTGAGCTTGTTTCCTTAACTATGAGACAGAAAAATTGTGCCAACTTCACAGGATTGAGCTGATAATGAGATAATATATGTAGCAAGCCTGGAACACAGCAGGCATTTGCCAAATGACAGCACACAAAGGGACTTCACACATTATAAGTGCTAGTATGGGCCTCAGTTTCCCAATCTGTAAAATGGAGGTAATGTCTCTGCTCTCCTTACCCAAAAGTATTTCAAGGGTTGGATGAAATGATTCTGGTAAGGCATTTAGTGCAGTGCCTGACTCGTATAAGTACTTAATATGTTTCCATTATTACCATTATTATTACACTCATTTAAAAACTAGGGATCCCGAAGTTACACCCTTTGTCTGAGGGTCCACAGTTGGTAAGAGCAGAGCACTTTCCAGGCTCTGCTGCTGGTTCTCAAGGCAGTTCTTCCTGTGGCTGGTCCCTGCCTTGATGCTGTGATGGGGCAGACTGAGACATTTCCTTCGGGGAAAGTCCTCTTTCCAGCTGCACAGGCATTTGTGAACATTCATTCATGGTGCCAGGGGAGTACCTCCGTCTTCTGAGCAGACAGAGAGGGGCTCTCTGCAAACAGACTGTTAGCCATTTGGATTACACTGCAGACCAGGGTTTCCTTGACCTTGTTCCGTGAGGTCATGAGGTTCCCTCACCCAGTCTCGTCCCTATACCTGCTCCCCCTTGGTGTCTGCCCCAGCCCAGGGGGCAGGGAGGAGCTCCCATGCTCCCAGGTCCTTCAGGCCTCACCATCTTGTGTCTGGACACTGTGGTAGCTTCCTCCAGCCCATGCTCCACACACACCTGCCATCTTGCCAGAATTTCCAGAATGCACCTCTAGCTTGTCTCTTTCCTGCTAAGCTCCCTCCCATGGCGCTGGCAGGCTGCAGGTCATGCTGAGCTCCTCAGCCAGGCTTCTAAGGCTCTGTGTACCTGACTCCCATCCACTTCCACCTCCTTGTCCTTGTCGCCACCACACAACCTCCCTTCCCCTGCTGGGCCTCTACCCTCACTGTCCCCTCTGCCGGTGAGCCTTCCCCAGCCATTCTAGTCCCACTTTCCTTCAAAGTGCAGCAGCTCCTCCCTCCCTGCATCCTTTCCAGCCCCTGGGGTCGGGAGGGGATGTTTCATCCCCGGCTCCTTTTCCTTCTCTTAGCCCATTGCTGGTGCCTTTTCACGCCCTGACTTCCTCCTGCCTGGCGTCTTAGTGTCCCTGCATCTGTCTCTTTCCCCCATTAGCCTGTGATCTCATGTGACCTCAAGCAAGCTGAGGCTTGGTCACCTTTACTTCCCCAGCACCTGGAGTTGAGGGTAATCAGTATTTAGGAACAATTTCATGATAGTCTTTCTGGCTTAATTTTGGATGGTACTGTGCTTTTAAAAGCACATTCCTATCAATTACCTCATTTTATCCTGCAATTTCTCCTCCCACGATGGGTAAGCCAAATATTATCCCCATTCGCTGGATGAAGAAACAAGCTCAGTGAGACTGAATTCCCACCACCCACTCCCTACCCTGGCTAGGACCACACAGCTCTTGGCCAGGCCCCGGTGCTCTGAATCCCATTCCGGTGGTCAGTTCCGCCACCCCGAGATTCCCCAGGCATTTTAGAAATCTTTGAGGAACACCAAGGCATGGGAAGACTGCCTGATGACTGTGGCCTGGCAACTGCAGCTCTGGTTTGTGTAAAGCGAAATAAGGAAGATGGCCCAAGCCAGAGGACAGTAGCCCTGACACTGACCTAGGCGAGCGGAGGGTGTGAGCAGCAAGGAGAGACGACATCAGCAGGAAGTGGCAGGGCTTGGTGCGACTTCGGCACCCACACTTGCCAAAGGCAAATGCTCACAGACAATTACAACCAACCACAAAAATCCCTGACCAGAAAGTGGAATTGAATGTATTTCCTGGGCATTACCTTTGGTTTCTACAAGTCTCCTGGGTCCTTTCCCTCCCTGCCTGCGACATGTTCAATGTCTGCCTTAGCCGACTCCTTTTAGCCACGTTTGTGTGTGTGTGTGTGTCTGTGTATAAAACCCGCTAAATTGCCCAGTGCAGCCGCCCCATCCAGGGCTCAGGTCCTGTTTCTTAATGATGATGGATGGCTGTGAAGACGCCGTGGATCAATAGGATCTGAATTCCTAAACTCTTGACAAGAGCTGGAGAGAACACACATCTCAATGCCTGTCCCACAGAAGCAGATAGAGGCCCTGTCCTCACACTGCTGCTTCCTGCATGGTCAGGTCAGCTGGAAATGGGGCCCCATGGGGTCGCTCATGGTCTCATCTTTACTCGGTTGTACTTGGTGTTGGGGGCAGGAGGAGGCAGAGGGGACGGTGACTGCCTGGCCTCTGTCCTAATGGAACTCAGTGCAGTGAAGGAGGCAGCACCACAGAGAACTACCCAGATACAGGGCAGGACAAATACTGACCACTGAGTGCTACTATGAGCCAGGTGTCACCCCAGCTGCCAACATGCATCCGCTCATTGGGTCCTCAGCACAGCCCTGCAGGAACTTGCTATTGTCATGGTCAGGAGGGGGAGCCAGGTGAGGTCACTGGGTTGGGGTCACAAAGCTGGAAAGTGCTGGAGGCAGGAGGCCCAGAGTCTTCAGCCTGGCACAGAAAGACAGAGCTTCCGAGGAAGGAGAAATTGCCTGAGCATGGAGGGAGAGGGATGTAGCCACGGAAGACCAGGCTTGTGAGCCAGATCTCCAAGGACAAGAAGAGGCTGGAAAAAAAGAGAGAGAGAAAACATTCTAGGTAGACCCCATACCTGGAGAAAGGGCCGGAAGGGGCAGGCAGGAGAGGTCCAGGAAGAGGGGAGAATGGTGCCCTGCAGAGAGGCCACTTGGAGAGGGACCAGTGGGGAATGAAGCTGGAAAGATGGTTCAGGGTCCAGTGAAGTGAGACCCTGGAGGAGGATTTTCCCGAGTGGGGACTAGGGAGCCACAGAAGGTGAGGTTTCTGTGTAGGGGAGAGTCACCGCCGGGGGCCGTGAGTGCAGAACAACCGGAAAGTTGCATGGACACCGACAACCGAGACAGAATCAGAAAGCAAGAGACCGGGCACAAGAGGGATGGAGGGACTTGGCTTCTGTCCCCTAGCCCAGACGGCCGGGCGCGGGCAGGTAGGGGCGCCCAGCCAGGCGGGAGGCGGCGGGCTGAGCGCGGCGACGCTCCCCTCGACAGGTAAGTGATTGGATTAAGAGGCCTGTCTGACAGGATGTCCGTTCAGCCGCGGAGGCTAATCAACTTCCCCATCC
Organism: Lepilemur ruficaudatus; assembly: GCA_963574885.1. Classification (NCBI taxonomy): domain Eukaryota; kingdom Metazoa; phylum Chordata; class Mammalia; order Primates; family Lepilemuridae; genus Lepilemur; species Lepilemur ruficaudatus. The sequence continues at coordinate 45,841 of CAUYRT010052039.1, read as the reverse complement.
TGTCTGCTAATAAATCCTGCTCCGGGGACCACTCTGCCTGATGATCTCTCCTCGGGGACCGCCGCAGACTTCTCCCGGAGAAGCTCCCGCAGTCTATTAAGGAGGCCGCCTCGCGCCTGTCAGGGCCTCAGTCCCGGGGAGTCTCGGGAGGTGCCCATCACCCAGGTGCGCGCGCCCGGCCACCGAGCCCGAGCCATTGTTCTGCGCGGGGCTGACAGCGGCGGCTCGGCGGGGTCGCCCCGCTCGCCACCCCGCCACCCCGCCACCCGGGGCACCTGCGCAGGGCCTGGGACCCCGCGCTCCAGCTGCCACGGGCTCCGCGTGCATAAATTAGGAAGCGGCAATTGTTGGCTCCGTAATATCTATAGAGAAGATGTATAAATAAATTAAAGCTTTAATTATTTTCTTGGATCCACTGCGGCTCGAGAGAGCTATCGGAAAGCTGTCTGGGAAGGCCTGACTCTTTCCAGAAGCAGTTCTAGTTTGCTTAGCTGCAGTGATTTTTTTTGTTTTGTTTTTGGTTCATTTTTTTCTTTCCTCTCACCTCCCTCAACCCCCAAAAGGCAGGAGAGCGGGGAAGGGGGTGGGCAGAGAAACAATTTCCTTTATTGTTGGAGATAAAAAGGACATGCCTTTGGACTTGTAGGCCCAGCTGCTTCCAAAACCGGATTGCCCTCCCGCCCCCCACTGCCACCCCAGCACACATGCGCCCACCACCAGCTTTCTTCTCTGTGAACAGTGTGTACGGCCACACTTCAATCCCACATTTTCATCAGCTCTGGAAGAACCTCCAAGGGCGTTATTAAATATGTGAAATGCGCCAGAAATATTCAAGCAATCCCCATCTGGCCCTGGGAGGCAGGAAGAAAGGACTGAGAAAGTAATAAAGTGTGTTTATTTTTTAATCTAGATGACATGTTTTACATCATTAAAAAAGGACAATTATTTTTAAAATTCAGCCTGCACGCTTCAATGGTTCGAGAGGTCTGCTGCCACAGAATCCATCAGAACCTCACTCCACAGCCGTGCCTGGGTCCACCCTCAAGGCCAAGTTACATTTTTAAACATTCAAAACCACAGAGGCCATTGTGAGTCCTTTCAAAAGCCCTGGTCTCTCAGGGGCAGAAAGGACAAGGGCCTTTTTCCCTGGAAAAGGGGGTTTCTGATCCTGGAGGACCTTAACCTCAAAGAGTTTCAAAGCTTGATGGAAGTTGGACAGGATTTGAAATGCCAAAGCACCGATATCTTTGAAACAAAACACCAATTGTCTCACTATGAAAACCCTACTGAGTTACTCCTCTGTACTGTGACTGGTCCAGGGCCACGGCCCAGTCAGGGAGCAGCTGAGACTTCGGCCCCATCCTCTCAGGCCAACCCCACACCTAACAGGCACCTCTGTACACGTTCCTCACCCTCAGCCCTTCGCTCTCTTGGTCTGCTTTGGACACGCTCCAGGAGTCAGTGTGTTAAAGCGTGGACCCGCTCACATGTATCCCTTTCGACTCAGGAAGTGGATCTCTAAGAACATACTCCTAGAAGTAATGGGAAAAAAAATTATATGAATAATTGAAAAAATTATGCAAAGATTAGTCTCAAGGATGTTCACCACAGCATTATTTATGTTAGGTCGAATAATATGAAACTGCCATTCTTTAGATCAAGATTAAATGTCAGATATTTCATATTGTTCAGTTTAATAAAATTAAAACACTAGAAATACCTAGATGTTTAATCATAGGGGACAATTGGGTACATTTCAGCGCCTACTAGAATACTATGTGGCTGTTGAAAATAATGTTGCAGAAGTGTATTTAGCAGAATATAAAGATTTTAGGATTATATTAAATGAAACATAATGCATAGAGCCTGATCCTGTTGCTGTAAAAATTAAAAATACATATACAGAGATGATAACAGATCCCCAAAATGTTAAGAAGGGTTTTCCCTCCATGTCGAGATTGTGCATGACTTTTATTTTCTTCTTTTTGCTTATCTGTAATTTCTGGGTTTTATAACAAATGTACACTACTTATATAATAATAAAAGTAAGCAACAAAGGCTTTTTTTAAAGTAATAAAGTCTGAGGCCCGGAGTAGAATCTGAGATGCTGACCAAAGCCTGTGAGCGGAGACTGCTGCAGCCCCCACCAGGACACAGCCCTCGACCTCTTTGTTGCTGGCTGGAGGCAAGACCAGGAGCCTGGAATAGGGGCAAGGGACGGGAGTGGTACCAAATCGCCTTCTTGGGCCATGTCACCTGTGCAGCTGCCAAGACCACGGGAGCTCCCTGGCTGCCCAGGCTATGGCCACAGAGTAGAAGAGGAGTAGGAAGCACACGGACAAGGATGGTTTTCACTCGAATAAAAGCCACGTTTCTGGCATCGGAGCGTGGCTCCAGAGAAAGGCACAGTGGGCAAACCAAGGGTCAGTCCAGATCCACCACGGACTCAGCGAGCCTCTCAGTCTTCCGTCTCAGTGTGGCCAGGTAACATTCGGGCCACTCACTGGGAGGTTTTCCTCCACATTTCCTTATAAGTTTTGCTCTTGCCCTACTCCAAATGCACCATGGGCAACAGAGTTGTTTTAGCAGAATCAGAGAATGATTAAAAAGAACAACAACAAAAAAGAAAATAAGACAAAAGGATTGAGAACAATGCATCATTTTGTCAGAGTCAGTTTTTTCCCACCACAAAGAACATTAAAAACTCCCTGGGCTGGAGGAAACCCCAGGTCAGAGGTTAGATGCTGGAGGGGTCCCTGAGAAGGGCCCTGAACCCCACGCTTCCCCACGCTGAGGCCAGGGTTACAGGGATAACAGAAATCTCAGGTGGATTTGGAGAGATCTGAAAGTGGGGGAAGCCCAGGGAGGCTCAAGCCTGGTCGAGTTCCCAGGTGGCAAGTGTGCCGGGGGACAGAGTAGAAATGGCAGTGTGTGCTGTGCTTACGCAGAGAGGGTGTCAGGGAGCCTCGTGGTGCAGAGGAGAGAGCAGCTGGATTTTCCCATGCCCCTTGGTGGCCTCTGAAGTAGGTGAGACTGCTGTCGCTTCGGGAGAGGTCTGCTTTGACAGTGAGGGATGGTGGGCCGGCAGGATTGTGTCTCGCGGCTGACAACAGGGATGGGTGTCTCCCAGAACACAGGCAGTCCCCAGCTCTCTTTTGCCAAGACACTAAGTGAACTCTCACCCAAAATGTAGACACAATCTGGTGTATGAAGAGTGGGGAGAGAAAACCCCAAAGTAACTAAGATCACCTGGAATTCTCTGAGATTATCTTCCTGTCATGCTGCTGGGTGACTCAAAAGAGAAAGTACATCCTGATGGAGAAAGAAAGATAAAGTCACCTTTTTTGCAAATCAGAGTTTGTGGCGTGAGATTGGGAGAAAGCATGGTAAGGTCCCACTGAGCAGCGCATTCTGTGGGTCTGTGTCCCCTCAGGTGTCTAGGCAGCCAAGAGGCAAGAAGGGCCAGGGCAGGCAGACCCAGGCTCTTAGAACCCTTAGAGACTGTTGTGTCCAATCTTTCAGCTGGACAGGTGGAGAAACTAAGGCAGAAAGGAACAAGGAGGTGCTTATGGTCAAGTGTAAACAGTGCAGAAGCATTTGGGACGCGATCTTTCTACTCCCCAGGTCCTGCAAGTGCCACAAGGCCCACTGGGCAGAGTGGGGTGGACAGATGGGCACTGTAGAGCCATCCCCAGGGGCTATGCCTGGGGGGGTGGACAGTCCCCCAGCTCCCGGCTTGGAGGTCCAGGTGTTCATGTGCACGGGGAGCCAGCTCGTCTCCAGCCCTGATGTCCTGTTAATAACCGCACAAACCGTCTCCACGCACGTCAGCACTAATCTCTCACAGCCGTCCAGGGCCTGATTTATCAGAATGGAGGGCACGCTCTTAAGGGGTCACAGCCCACCGCGGCTCTCCGGCTCCTTTAGCAATAAGTGGCAGAACATATTTTCTCTGCTAACACTACTATATGTTACAGGATAGATTATTTTAAGAATCAAGACTAAATTGAAACAAGGCAGCCTTGATTTTTCCCCCCAGAACCATAAGACAGGGTCATCTATCAGCGTGACACTGTGGGCAAAGTACTAGGGAGTGACTGCAAAGCCCAGGGCTGAGGTCTCAGTCTGGCATTTATTTGCCCAGGTGACCTTGGGCAAGTCACTCACCCTCATTGAACCTCAGTTTCCTCATCAATAAAGTGGGGTCACTATCTTCTGTCCTAGCACATGAGACAGTGTACAGATTTATCAGGGAAACAAACCCACCAATGGGGGAGATGGGGAAATTTCCCCAGGAAATACACATATATGTATGGCCTGTAAATGTAGAAAAAAATGTTCAAAAATCCCTAATAATCTTAGAAGTACAGATTAAACCAGTTAGAGACCATTTTTGATAATCAAACTGATGAAGATTAAAAGGTGATAAGAGCCAGCATTGGTGCACGCGGGGAGACAGAGACACTCTCAAACACTGAGAATGTACGTCCCAAAGCCTTCTCTACCTCTTTCCTGGGCAGGGAGGGGGCTGGGAATAAGGAGAATAGGAGAGGAGATCGAAGGAACAGCCCTCTGCCATGGGCTCACCGGGAGCATGTCACTTTCTGCAGTATGCTGAATAACAGTCCTTAAATATCAGGTCCTAATCCCTGGATTCAACTGTATTTTATAGCAGAAATGGATTTTGCAGGTGTGATTAAATTAAGGATTTTGAGATAGATTATCTTCAATTCTCTAGGGGGGGAACTAAATATAATCACAAGTGTCCCTTGTAAGAGAGAGGCAGAGGGAGACCTAAATACGGAATAAAAGGCAATATAACCACAGAGTCAGAGATTGGAGTGATGTAGCCACAAGCCAAGGAATGCTAGCAGCCACCAGAGACTAGAAGGAACAAGGAATGGACTCTCCCTTAGAGCCTCCAGAGAGAGCACAGCCCTGCCAACACCTTCATTTCCACTCAGGGACTGATTTTGGGCTTCTGGCCTCAGAACCATGAGAGAATAAACTTGTGTAGTTTGTAGCCAGCAGGTTTGTGTGATTTGTTATAGCAGCCAGGGGAGACTAAAGCACTCCCCCTATCAGAGCCCGTGTGAAAGTTCTGTGATCCTGTGCCTGTCAACCCAAAGGACCAAACAAACCTTCCTCTTAAATAATGAAGAAAGTGATGCACACTGAGTTGTTGCCCAAAGTCATTTGACATCAAATGTCACCCTTCTCAAAGCCAGAGGGCCAGTACAAGATCTGGCCCAACCTCGGAGCTCTTGGAGAAGGGTCAAGAATTCTCAAAAGTACTCCATCAAGCCCCAGGACTGTCCGACTGGCACAGCTTATCTGTGCTCCGTTATATACTGGCCGCTCTGTTATATACCAGCCACTCTGTTTACTTTTGTCTAAGAAAAAAGGGTTCTGATTCTTATCAAAAAAGAAAATTTTGGCATAGTCCCAAAGAATGCAATTTTAGGAAATGAAAAAGCAACAGAATGCATTGTAAAAACACTGGGTTAGTCCAGTGTCTTCCTATACAGACCAAGAAACCAAATCCCAGAGAGGGGAAGGGACCTACCCAAGGTCACACAGCCAGTCAGCAGGGGAGTTGAGGCTACATCTCTGGCCTTCCAGCTCCTCCATCAGAAGATACACACACACACACACACACACACACACACACACGCAGATTCCTAGCACTCCTTGGTTTGCCAATTGTCATTCTCAGGGGGTCACTGTTGCGTTGGTTCCCTAGAGCTGCTGTAGTAAATCACACACGCTGAGTGGCTTAAAACAACAGAAAGTTACTGTCTCAAAGTTCTGGAGCCCGGAAGTCCGAACTCAAGGAGTCAGCCAGCCATGGTCTCTCTGAAGGCTCTGGGGGAGGAATCCTCCCTTGCTTCCTCTGGCTTCTGATGGTTCATCTGATGGGCCATCAGGAGTCCTCATCATTCCTGGGCTTATGGAGGCATCCCTCCGATCTCTGCTATCACCGTCCCATGGCCTTCTGCCCAGCATGTCTCTCTGTGTCGCTGTCTTCTTATAAGGACACCAGTCATTGGGTTAGGGCCCACTAGTATGTGGCCTCATCTTACCTGCATCTGCAAAGACCCTATATCACATTCGCGAGTTCTGGGTGGACAAGAATTTAGGGAGGGACACTGTTCAACCCAGTGACATCTACTTGGGCTCTTTATCCAAACAAATGAGCATCCCGGACTAGAAAGCGCAGCCACAGCCTAATAAGCGAACATCTGAAGCCTTTTCCCTGCGCCTGCCTTTGCGCTCTGTGTGGTAGCAACCTGTGGCCAGCTCCTCTGCCCCTTCTAGCCTATGTGTTCCTCAAGGGCAAAACCCGTGTCCCCAGTCCCCTACACAGCCTTGGCATAAAGGAGGAACTGGGAACATGTGCTGAACAAACTAATGAAATGAGACATTTAGATGCACAGTTCAAACTCCAAAGAATGTAATTTCCAGAAACGAAACGGCAGCCAAACGCACTGTAACAGCGACGACCGTGACTGCGCTCACTTCTCATCCTCCCTGCTTGCTGATTTGACAGTGGGCAGTTGACCTGTCCCCGCGGGAGTCCGGAACAGGGCTGGCATCTGGCCGCCGGCCAGCAGGGGGCAGCGTGGTCTCAAGGACGGAGCCCCGGAGGGGCGAACTGGGCTCCGCTCACCCTGCGAGCAAATCCTCCCGGAGTCGGAGCGTTTCGGTTTGCAAGGACTTCGAGGAAACACCGAGTCCGACTCCTCTGTGTGCAGATGGAGAAACTGACGCCCAGACAGGGGAAGGGACTGACCCAGGCTCAGACGGAGAGTTGGGATCTGGAACTCCAGAACCCATTCCCTGGGCCAATTCTAGTGCTGCGTGCAGGCATCGGTGGCGCTGAGACCCATCCTTAACAAGCAAAGGATAAAAGCGCTTCCCAATTCAACTTGGGGTCTTTTAAGGGGCCCCTCCCAGATTTCCTTATTGTACACAATGTATACGTCCTTTGACCCAGTGATGCCACTTCCAGAAATGTACCCCAGATGTGCATGAGGATGTTCACCGTGGTGTTGTTTACGGTAAAGAAAACTTGGAAGCAGCATAAAAATTGGAAACAACCAGTACAGGGCTTGTTTAATAAATGTTGACATATCTGTTTTATGGGATACTGTACTATCATTAAAAATAAATTTTAGAGTATTTATAAAGAAAATATTCATGCTAGAAAACTGGGGAAATAATACATATAGTAACATTCCTAATATTTTAAAATTCCACATACATAAAAAAATTCATGGTTCCAGAGGTACTCACTAATTAGCACTAATTTTGTGTATGTATATTTTTTAAATTAGATCTTAGAATTTTAAAATAAATGTGTTTATTTTAAATTAAATATTCATTTTACACACACACACACACACACACACACACACACAGACTTTAGACTTGGGCGAGTGCTGTCCCTGTCTCCAGTCCCACGATTCTGGCACTGGGATCTGGTGCTCAGCGCTGCATGGCGTAACCCTAAACATCAGCTCGGGACTAGCATCATTCAAAACCCCGCAAATGTGTCTCCAGCTCTTTCCCTCTGTCTTTGAGACAAAAGGGACGGAATCCCAACGCCACAACAGTGCGGATTGCGCTGCTGCTGACATCAGAGATGGACGATGCTTCATAGCGCAGCGAGGATTTGAGCAGTGGACATGCTGAAGCACGTAAGAGGACAGACAGATTAATTTGTCAAAGACTTCCTCTCAGATAGCATGAAATGCAATATTTTCTTGCATAACAAAGCATCGTCTCCCAGTAGTGCCAAGCGTCCATTTCCTTGCTTTTCTCCCTGTTCTAATTCGTGGTTCCAGGGGTACTCACTAATTAGCTCGATGTTTGCAACAGCTGCACGTAACAGCTGAGGAATATTCTGCAATAGCAAAGGATTCATTTTACTCTTAAATTTGTCTAGATGTAGGTCTAGACACAATCTGCATGAAGCACAAAACCAATTCTTTATACTGACAACTAGATGGATCTTGGTCATTCAAATAGCATAGAGTTTTGCTATTTTCAATATTTAATGACATTTAATCACATGTTTAAAAAATAAATTTAAAATACAAGCTTTACTGAAATATTTTTATCTAAATCTTTGATATTTACTAATCATAATTTGCTTTTTCCTCTTATAGCTAATTTTGAATATTTTAGAAGAAAATCTCTCCTAGAAAAATGATTTAAATATTAAATATTTAAACACATGGTGCGTGGAACTCTAATTGTACTCTTGCCCTGGGCCCCTCAAATGTAAGGGCTTGGCCTGTGTTTAGAAAATAGATTCTGATAGAAAATACACCAGAATTTTAAAGGAGGTTGACTCTAGATTACGGAATTGCTATGATTTTTATTTTATTTTACTCGTTTTTCTAGATTTTCTCCAATGAAAAAATAGTACTGATCTAGTTAGGGAAAAAATAGTAAAGTGTATTTTCAAGTGTTGCATCAACTCCCCAGCCCCCACCCCCACCTGGAATGCCTTTTTACCCTCAACTGGGTCCTGGGACAGTTTCTAGTTCTGTCCCTGTTCCCACAACCACCCCAGACTTCAGCAGGAAGGGACCCCAGGGGTGGCTCCACCCTCAACCCACACTAAGCACTTTCCTCCTTAGCTGACATCCCATCCCGAGGCTTCCACAGAAAGCTGCCCCTGCGTTCTCTGTGGGCCATGCTCTGGGCAAAGGCCTCCTCAGCCTCGCAGCCTTGGGTTTTTCCCCAGAGCATTTCACTCAACCGGCCGCCCTCCCTAGAGTTTGCGCTGAGCTCGCATCCCCCAAGACGGGGTGGAAACGCCACCACCTCGCCTCCCAGGAGCCGCCTCTGGAGGATGACCAGGCACCCCGGGGGATGTACTATCACAGGTCTATGGACCCCTGCTGAGGCCCAGCAAGTGTAATATTCCCATAAAGGGAACCCACCAGGCAGGGGAAACTGGGTGTGTCCCTTGTGAGAAAACAGCAGTGGAAACAGAGATGGAGAAGGCAGGATGTTCTCATTGGCTCCCATTCAGTCCCAGAGGTGCTCTCTAAGGAGTGTGTCACCTGGAGCCTCCCCTAGCTGCCCCACCTGGAGCACCATCTCCACCCATCCCTGTCTGGCAGACAGTGGCACCCACCCAGTGAGAGCTGCGATCCCCTGTCAGACTGTATATCTGGTAGCAAGCTCTTCCTGAAACTGGGGGAAGGGGCCTTTGTCACACTCTAACCTACGGGGTACCTGAAGGTTGAAGCCAGGAGGGCCTCAGAGCTAGGAGCTAGGATCAACCCCTCTGTCTATGCATTAGGTTCAGAAAGCTCAACTGACTGGCCCAAGGTCACAGAGCAATCATGTCTCAGAGGGAACCAAGAGCTTTCTCTACCAGCACAGCACATAGCCTGGAACTTTCCTCACATCATGACATTTGACACTGAACACAGAATACCTGCCACATTCTTCAAGGAGACATACTTACACTACAGGATTTTTTAGAAAAGTATCTGTACCCAGAAGCTTGTAGTGAGCTGCAAACCAAGCAAAGGCAGAGATCGCAATGGCCTGAGCCACCACTGGGGCTTCAGAGGTTCCCTGTGTGGTACCTGGTTCATGGATTTTAAGGTGGGTGTTTTTTCACATTTTAACATCTCTAAAATTGGGATATAACTTGCAGTCAATCACAGGTCAAAGTGTGATTGGCAGCATTTTTTTCCTTAGTAGTAGATCAATCATTGTGCAGCATACAATTAACTGATGGTAACTTCGATTCAATGAAATATGGTGAATTATAGTCATAGTGGTCAAAATGTAGTTGTCAAATACAAAAATGTGCAGGCACTGTGCTAAGGTTCTACATGTATCATCTCATGTATTCCTCCCCTGAATCCTCCTATGAAGGAAACATTATTATTCCCACTTTACAGATCAGAAGCTAAAACCAAGAGCAGTTAAAACACTTGCCCCAGATCACATAGTAAATGATGGAGCCAGAATGGACACCCAGTTCCAGGTGGGCATAGTTTCTGTTGTAACCACCGAGAATCCAGCCTTCCCAGGAGAATGCAATTCCCTTGTCACCAAATAAAGTAGGGTGACCAACCATTCCAATTTACCCTGGCCTGAGGGTGTTCCTAGAACATGAGCCTGTCAGTGCTAAAACTAGGAAAGTCCCAGCAAACCCTATCACCAAGCCCATGTCCTCCACTCCTGCCCCTCTGCCTGCTCCCTCCACGTAGCCTCCACCTTTTCCAGGGCCTGCACCTGAACGGGGCCCCTAGGCCAGGAGGAATTCCCAGGGTTCGAGTCCCTCTCTGGATGAGTGCCAGGGAAACTGCTAACATCCTTCTTCCCTGAGTGTCTGCCACCAATGGGTGCCAGATCCAGATGTTCAGTGGAGCCGCTTGGCTGTTCCCACAGCTGATGGAATATGTGGCCAGGCTCTAGAAGCTTCACTGATGTTATGTACCAGGCTCCTCAATTCCCATTTCATGCTGCTATGTGGATTGTTTTTGAGTTCTGGGATGCTGCTAATATTAGCACATACGGATCCAAATGGGAAGGACCCTTTCCTGCAAGACACTTCCTGGCTTCTCCTGCCGAGGCTGTAGGAACCTGGACAAGGCCCAGGTTTGTCCCAAGGGCCAAGCTACCATCAGGCAGTGCTTCTTGGTGGGATCCCCAACCGCAGCCCATATTACAATGCAGATTCCTAGGCCCCAGACCACACTTGATAAATCAACCTCCAGGGATGGAGCCCAGACACCTGCATCTTAAATTATCTCCCCCGGTGGCCCTGATTCATGCTAGAGGTTATGAGCCACCACAGAGGGTGGGTTCAGACCAGCATGTGGCCCCTGCCTCTTGCCTCGCCTCACTCCAGATGCCCCTGCAGCTGGGCCCCATCCAGGCGGGTCCAGAATCCTAGCATCCCCCACCATTGGGACCTTTGATCCCAAACCTTTCCTCCAGGGCCTGTCACTGCTGTCCCACAGCTGGATAGGAGGCATTCAAAAGTTCCATTTCTACTCTGGCACCCAGAGTACTCACGGGAGCTGAGCGCCACACCACAAGTACTCACAGGAGCTGAGGGCCACTTTTACGTATCACATGCAGGCAGCATACACGCCCTTCTCCCACCAGCCTCACCGTGAACTTCACTCCTCTCCCTTTCTACCCCCTACACCCGCCTCTGCCTACTGCACCCTCCCCCCTCACCTGGGAGAGTCCCAGGGCTCCTTGAATTCGGGACATCATGGTCTCCCTTGAAGTCCTTGTCCATTTTACATGAGTCATTAATAGATGGATATCTGTCACCCCAACCTGACCATTACCCCATCAATACAGAGACAGGATCTAGATATTGCCCTCTGCCATATCTCCAGTGCTTGATACCAAGCTTGGCATCATAGGAGGCTAATAAATAATTGAATAAATCACCACATCCTACAAAACAAGATCTATTATTATCCCCATTTTTACAGCTGAGAAACTGAGGCCCAGGGGAAGGAATTCACTCACACTGCTCAGCTACTAATTGGTGGAACAGAACTGGAACCCACCCTGCGGTCCCCAGTCCCCCACACTTACCCACCATGCCTGGGCAGCCCTGGGGGAGCTGAGGGGCAGGCAGACCGGGGCCTGGCTTGGCAGCGGCTCTGCCCTCTGTCCCCAGACTGGGCAACATCTCATTTGTAAAGTCGCTCTCCTGTTCTTGCTGCTAGACTTCCACTTCTGCTTCTCTTTTTCTCTTCTCTCCCCATCTCCCTTCTCAGGGATCCCCTGCCCACTGGGGGCACCGTCTGATGGAGTCACAAAGACCTGATGAGCTCTTAATGGGGAACTTTTCAGAACAAAGGCAGAGTCTCAGTGGAAGCAGAAAAAGCCCAACATCACACCTAGGTGAGTCGGGAAAACAGAGGCAAGTAAGTATTTAAAAGAATTGGTGTTTTTTTCCTTGTAAAGTCTGCCTTCAATATGAAAGAAAAATAAATTAGGGAGGGGAACAGCTCCTGAAGATGAAAAAAATGAATATTTGGGAAACTTGGAGAAATAGATATAATAATGATAATTGGAAACTGGCTTCCACCCTTTATAGCAAATCCTGTTGAGATGCATTCTGAAGTGTAAACAGATTTGAACAATAAACTTATTGAACCATACACAATTATTTCTGGAGAGAAATGGATGAGCGGTTGGTTAGACAAATGGAAGAGGTGTGAATGATTCTTAACACTCCGATCTGGCAAAACGGTCCTTGGAAATTAATGGACCAAAAAATTATACCGGGCAAGAGAAGCATCATCAGGAGAAAGTACTAAACATAGGAACCATGAAATGAAAACGCATTCTTATGAATAAGAGAATTAATGAAATGAATTTAAGAAAAGGTCAAGTTGGGGAGAATATCAGATGGGCTGCGGCTCCACAAAGCCCCTGAACTTACTTTGGCATTTGAAGCACAGGACTTTGGAAGTACCAAGTCCCTGAGAAATCATCCATTCCATGCCCTTTTTCCATGGATGAGGAACTCAGGTCCAGCGAGGGTGAGTGACTTGCCCAAGGCCACACAGCCAGGTGAGTTTCAGTCCTTCACTGCATTAATCGCGTGGATCCAGGGAAGTTGTGCTTCCATCTGCTCTGGGATGTTTTTAGTGACAGACACTATACTTTAGAGGGTGCTGAGAGGCAAGGGACAGGCATGGCAGAGCTGGCTCAAGAGTCTCCATGCAGAGAACACACGTTCTAGAGTCAGGGGCACGTGGATTCAAATCCTTACTCTGCTACTTACCAGCTAGGACCTCACAGGTCACTCCACCCTTCTGAGCCTCAGTAAATGGGGCCAACGTTGCCTACTTCGCAGAATGAAGTGAGATATCCCAAGAAAAGCACTAGCACATGCAAACTCAATAAATTGTGCTAATATCTTAGGCATGACCAGAATTCATTGCCTTGAAATTCTAAAGTTAGCCAAAAAGGGAAAAAAAATTTAATAAATTTAATGGCAACAAAGGGAAAACAAAACATCATGACAGAAGGAGAGGTCTGACAGGAGGAATCAGGCAATTAGAAATGGAGTGTGGTGCAAAAGCTCATCTTTCCTCGGAGAAGTCAAACGGCCCAGGATTGCAGGAAAAAATATACTTGGATGGTGGGCGTGGCCTGGGGAAGTGCCAGTATCTATTTCCTGGCTTGGTTTCTTGAGCTGCTTTTGGGGATTCCAGCTGCCTGTCCCCACGTCATGTCCCTGAGGGTCTTGAGGCAAAACTCCCTGTATGGAACAATCCCCTCATAACAGGGGGTGCCCACTCTGCAGGGCAGTGGGGTCTATGTCAGGCCCCCCACTTGTCTGGGGGTTCAGGGAACAGAGGTAAGAAGGGCCCTGGTGAGGAGGCTCCACCTCCCACCACAGGGGGGATCAGGGAGGCGTCGACCTCCCAGGGCTGGCTGGCTAGAGCGTAGGGTTCTGTGGACATCCTCTGTAGCACCCACAGGGCTGTTAAGGTCTGCAGGGCCCTGAGGTGACTCCTCTCTGCCAGGCCCCTGAGCTCTCCTACTTGCAAGGGAAATGAGGTTAAGATCTAATTCTTGCTCTCTTCCTATTAGAAGCCAAAGTATATTTAGCAGGAGTTATTTTCACAAAATAATACTATGAACAGTTTCCTAGTAAAGCTGTTGGACAATAAACTATTAAGCATAGTGCTCTGCGTAGACATGATGCAGGACTAGCTCCATCAGCAGACCAGACAGGCTCGGGCACTGCACTCCACACTAAGACCGTATGGTCACAGTTCTCTAGATCATCCTTCAGATTAAGCTGGCTGTTTTGACTGCGTTGACTAAGCAACGGTGACATCCTAGTTCACATTCGGCCATGCTCATGATGCTACCTTGTCAGAATCAATAACTGCCTCCTCCAACTCCCACGGCTCTATGTTGAGCTCACCGTCTTTCTGGAATTTAAGACATGGCTGCATGTCAAGTGGCAGCAAGTGAGGTCAGGGACCACCTTTTCTTCATCCCCAATGCCTCTAGCAGCACCTAGCTGGGTACCTGGCACTTGGCCAGGGCTCAGAAGCATTCTTGGAATGAAATGAAATAATTGTGGCAAATATGGCACCGGGCCAAATGGACTCAGAAGCCAAAGTTTCCAGCAGCGGCTTTATTGCTTTGATGTGCCTGTTCTCCCTTGGGCAACCCAGCTTATACCAAGGGCCTTACAGGAAAGGGTGCTCTGTGCTCAGTCGTGGGCTTGGGGCGGCTGGAGGGCTGGCCTAAGGGAGGGGAAAGAGAGGCCTCTCTTTGGTGATGGATGGTTTAACAGGGTCAAACTCCAGCTCCACTGTTTGCTGCCTTGGGCTTCCTTTCCTCATCTGTAACAAGAAGATGATAGATAGTATTTACTTTACAGTATTGTAGTGGGATTTAAATATAATAATGCACAAAGTACCTGGCTCACAGTAGGCCCATAAAAACTATTGCTTTATTCTCCTTTCACATTTGAAAGAGACATGAAGGGCTAGAAAAGGGCTCAGGCTTCAGAGCCAGGCTGGCCTGGGCTAGGTCTGGAAGCCCTGTTAGCCATATACCCTTGTGTGACTTTGGGCAAGTTATTTAATACCTGTTGCCCTCTGTTTTCTCATCTGTAGAATGGGAATAATAGTAGCTACTTTGTGTTGTTTGGGGGAGATTAAATGAGATTAGTAAAATGCTGAGATATTGCCTGGCACTTATTCAATTCTAAACAAGCAAGTACTATTATTATGTTCTTCCTTAGTCTGGGATGAGACATTACCAGGCTGACAGCTGGGGTCAGGCTTTGTGGTGGGCTCTGTGGATTTGGGGTCCTGGCTGAGAGGGCTTGCCAAGACCAAGGGGCAGAGGATCTCGCGAATGGTGGAAAGCCCTCTGTCCGGTCAGCACCGTGGACAGCTCTGCCGGCACTGTCACCTGGGTGTGGAGATACACTTTCCAGGAGATTCCCAACAAAGACAACATAAAAAAATCGATTTCCTAGTTCTCAACTTCCATATGAACTCTTCTGAAACTGATCTGCCTGTGGTGGAAGCATCATGCCCGTTTTCCATTCTCACTTTTCCATCTATAACCCCCCTTCTATGATACAAAGAGACTTGTATCTTTTTCACCCTGAATCTTATTATTGTGCATTGTCCTGTTCCATCAAAACTCTAGGATCAAATAAAGGGACAATTTGATAAATGGTGTTCTCAATGTCACCTTTAATCAAGGCACTATAACCACCACTCCCCAAATCCAGGGTGGATTATAGTGGTGGTTTGCAGTGGACAACCTGAACTACATACAGTTGTGCAGGTTGTCCACTGCAAAACTCCAGGGGTTGCCATCTACATTATAGTCTATGTGAATGGCTCTCCCTGGAGTTTTGCAGTCCACACCCTGCATGGCTCTATGAGGCAGTCCTTCCCTCATCTATCTCATTAAGAGAAACATTTCTACTAAAATTTAACTGTTTAATAATTATTTATCAAAATTTACAGTACATTCATATTGTTTTTATCAAATTTATATTACTAATAGTTGAAATAACTCAATCCAGAAGAATTATTTTAATATTTAGAGGCTTATGGTCACAGGAAATAAAAAATTCAATTTATATACATCTTTTTGTTGTAGAGAAATATGATAGGAAAATCAGTAAAAGACTTTCAAGCATAAAAGTACATTACATTAGGATAAAATTCTGTGGGGGAAGTGGATTGGAAATACAATTTCCTACTGTTAAATAACAGCTCATTCGTGTATTTTTTAAAAGGATGATGGTGGATATCAAATTGCTATGATCTCTGTATTTTATTGGATACATTTAAAGCACCAATGCAAGAGTTTTATTTTATAATGTCTATATTATACCAGATGTTGCATCCTTTATAATTATGTAAAATTGTTATAAAATATTATAAATGTCAACTTAAAATGTTTCAAGAAGGCGCAAAGATTTTCAAAATTATTTGGGGCCGCATGGAGCAGCAATGGTTAACCCTGCTGATGTCGTCCACCCCGTTTCAGACACAAGCCTCCCCCAGCAAGGCTGCATCCTCTGCACAGAAGAACACGTGTTTGCTCTTTGCTTCTCTTTAGACCAAGCTCAGGCCTTCAAGGGTAGGGAGACATTGCTATGTGGGAAGGATGGTCTTTGGCTACCAGGCCAGATTTGCCTGGCTGTTGGCTATCATTCCTTTCCTTGCCAAAGAACTTGGGCTTTTTTCTGTTTGGCAAGTGTTCTCCACCGTTTGGGCCCCAGCAATCTCCCTGTCAGGCAGATGAAGGGGTCTGATCAGGCCTCTTCCCACACAGACCCTACCGAGGGGACTCAGGTGGTGGTTTGGGACTCTGGTTTCTCCTCCCCATCAGGTTTCTTCACTGTGCATCTGACACCACACCTGGCACATAGTAGGTAAACATGCCTACAGTAAACATGCCTAACCATGTGACAACCCCAAGTATAGAGAGATCTGCCTTTTCCCAATGGAAAGGTCCAAAACAAAGCTTTTGATCTACTCGCATGTATAGACTCTCAGGAATATAGATGAGATAATCAAAAATCCACTTATCATATTCAATTGATTTAACATTTAATTATACATATATTTAAAGTCACACAAAATCTATTACTATAGCAATGTAGTAGTTATAAATTAATGTGCTAATTGAAAATTAAAATATTAATATAAAGTCTTACGCTAATTACAAGTATATTTAGAAACACTTCTTTTTTCCTGTGTTCACATTTAATTCATGAACCAACTGAATTCACTCTTCACATCCATCTTTGACACTGGATGATATCTTTGTCATCACTGGAGCCTCTTCTCAAGTCATCTAACACAGCCTTCCAGAGATATCATCTTCCCTCCCATCCAGGTCATTTACAATACAGGACGTTCTGCATCATGGATGATGCTGTCACTGAAAATTATGCTCCTAGCCCCAAGTACCCATTCGCTATTCAAGAGCTCTGCAAACCGACCACTTAGTGTATTGTTTCTTAAAGCGATCTTTAAAAGGCTTGTTTACAACATCCAACACTTGCAATTACAAGGAAAAGTAACTAAATCTATGCTTAGTGTTTCTGTCTCCATTTTTGCTCCAGTAGGTGACCTTTATAAGCATTTGGAACATAGCATTGATTGAAGTTATTTTGGACTCATATGTCGTCCCAAACAGTGCTTTGTGGGTCAGAATTAAGTGATTGAGAGTACATGTGAGATTCACTAAGCACTGGAAGAGAAGGTAAACCTCACCCTTCTGAGAGATACTGGGTGATGGATGAACAGTTGGAAGTTCAAGTCTTTGGCTAAACTCAACTCCGTCCCTCCCAGATTGGGGCTTAGCAAGGGCTGCCCTCTAGGGCCCTCAGTGTCCTTCATTGGAATCTCCCTGACTGACCCACCAGAACACTGGGGTCCAGTCTGGGCATGGAGAGACTGGTGGCAAGGAAGCCATGTTGACCATGTGTTTCCTCTGTACAAACGGTGCTCTAGACCAGTGGTCCCCAACCTTTTTGGCACCAGGGATGGGTTACATGGAAAACAATTTTTCCATGGACGAGGGGTGGGGGTGGGGTAGAGGCAGAGCTCAGGTGGTGATTTGTGGCCCAGTTCCTAACAGGCTGGTTCCGGGCCACTGCCCAGGGCTTGGGGGCCATAGCTCTAGAGTCTTCTCTGCTGCCACCCAGCTAAGTCTCCCAGCCAGGCCGTGAGGGGGGTGTTTATGTGCATTTAGCCACGAGGAAATTGAAGCTCTAGGCATTTTTCAACAGCGTTTACAGAGACATGAAAACCTGGCCAATAATTAACTCCCACGTGGGTACAAACTTCTGCCCACTGGCTCAGAGCTAGCTTTGGAGTTAGACATCTCAGGTTTTAATCCTTGTCCTTCCATTTAAAAAATATTTGACCATTAGGGGTCTCAATAGGGGAAAGGAATTCCTCTAAAACTGATTTATGTGATTAACTGTACACCTCGGTAAATTCGCTGAAAATCATTTAATTGTACACTTAAAATGGAGTAAAGGCATGATATGTAAAGTATACTTCAATAAATAAAAAAAAAATATTTGACCAGAAGTGACTCATTTAATTTTCCTGGACTTCACTTTTCTTATTTATAAAATAGGGGTGATAATACCTACCTTGTAGGGTGCTGTGAGGAGCAAAATGATGGTGCCTATGCCAGAACCCGGTACATTGAGAGTAAACACTGCCAGTAAGAACCTGGATCCACGTGGCTCAAGCTCTGACGGCAGAGAGCATAATATGAAACAAGAACTAGTTTCTCCTTGGGAAGAAACAGCTTTCCCTGCACAGCAAGTGACCATACTGTTTATCTTTGCACATGCAAAATTGCAAAAAAGAAGACAGGCTTTAAAACTAAACTGGCCACCCACCCGCCCAGACAAATTACCACGTGCCTTTGGCAGGGGTGCTGGCATGTGACAAGCATCTTAAAAATCATGTTTATGGCTTGTTTCTCTTATTTAAAAAATGATTTTTTTTTTTTACAGAGGAGTAAAAGGTAAATTATAAACCTCTAATCCCCAGGGATAGCGTTAGTTATCGTGTTGGTATACATCCTTCTGATGCTTTCTGTTTTGTGTGTTGGTTGTTTTGCCGTTAGCTTGCTTTTCTTTTCAGTTACAAGCATAGGATCATATTCTCCATATAATTTTGTAACTCACTTTTCTGATATAACACTCCATGAACATCTTTTAACGGCATTAACTATTATTTCACATGGTTTTAATGATTACATAATGTTCTACTGAGTGGCTGTGCCATGCTTTTGAAAAACAAGTCCCTTTTTCTGGAGGCTTTTGAGTTGCTTCTCATTTTTTTCTGTGGCCTCTTAGAATTTTATGGTGCTGAAAGCATTCCCATCACTTTGGATCTTATCATTTCTGGGGGGAGAGCAATGCAATGATCATTCTCCTGTTTGACAGATGAGAAAACTGAGGCTCGTGAAGAAATAGTGGTTTGCTCAAGGTTGCTCAGTAACTGGTAAAGCAGCACCCAGCCTAGGTCTTCTGGGCCCCCAGACCAGCCACCTGCTTGACCCTCCTTTTTTCCTCATGTAGAAATGAATATTCCAAAGGACGCCTGGGGCACTTCCTCCGCGGGGAGCATCTGGCTTTAGAGGAACCACTTACCCAAACCAGAAACCTTGGACTTTCAATCCAAAATAGTTCCTCATCCTCTGTCTAGCCCATCACCCAGTTTTATTTTAATCACTGTAGTTATTGCTACTTATTTTCTTGCTTATTCAACTTGTCCTTTATACAGCTCAGTAACTCTCAGTGGGCAGAACCAACCCTAAGAAGGTATTTGGGTTGTCACAGTGATTGGGAGTCAGAGAGGGGCAAGGACGCTAGACATCCCGCAAGGCACGGACTGCCTCACGTCTTCACAACGTTTAAATCTTAACAAGGTGTCCATGTAGGTCAACAAGCATTTCTAATTATCTACATCTAGAATCTAACTCCAGCTTGCACACAAACACACAGGATAGTCTGCTTGGTTGAATTTACACTGACTTCTCTAGGAATGCAACCAACACGGAAACTGTGAGTTTGGGGTGTTTTTGTTGTTGTTGTTCTTGCGAGGTTATTTTACTTTCTTCAACTTGGAGTCTCATTGTTTCAGAAGGTGACATCATCAGTGGCACCCTCGTTCATGGTATTTAAATCACTGACAATACTCTTGCAACAGTCTGCATTTGTGGCCGTCACATTCAAAGCGATTCTATTTATCAATATACTTTTTTTTAGCCCTGATTTCAAAATGTCAAAGACAAAGAGAAAATGTGCCAGCTACATTCAGTTGGCTATTTTCCAATATTTTCTGAAGTTCAAACATTCATTTTTAAGGAAATGTAAGCACCTGAGTGCTTCCCTGCGCTTTCTCGTGTAGTTATAGGACCTATCATTTTATTCAAATTATTTTTCTTTTCTTTCTCCATCATATTACAGTTTAAAACATTACATTGATTTTTCAAATTATGTGGATAAGTAGAATATATTACCTGTGAATTTAATTTTAGAACGATAAAAGGCAATTCCACACTATTTGAGTTGTCAATGGGCCTCCGGGTCCGGCTGTGCTGAGAACCACTGGCCTGGTCTGCCTGCCCCGTGGAGGGACCGGCTCCGGGAAGGCAAGGCCTGGTCGGGCACTCGCTACAAATCAGCTGAACCAAGGAATGATGGAGGCATTCCAGGCACTGCAAAATATTTTGACTGGGGGAAATACTTATAGTCGGAGTTCAGCCTTAGACAAGGCAATCAGGTAAGGTTTCTGAAACTCCTTCTCTCCAAGTCCAAGCTGGGATAGAAACCCTGAGCTGCCTGGGTGCCGGGAGGATGCCACGAGACCCCGGATACGGAGCCAGCTGGCGCGGGGCCTGGCGGAGGCGAGCGCTGAGTAAATGAGGGCTGTTGTTGCCATTATTAGATTTCTCAAGCAGTAAACCTTAACTCTTTATTTTCATCTACCCCTCCTGCTCTGCTCAGAATCTGGTAGTTGTTACTAATCCATTTTCCTAAGTGCCTCCTATTCCCATTTATTTCCTGCCACCTCCCCCACCCCAGCCTGGGCCACCTTCAATAATCTCACTCTAATTGGAAATTGGGGCTGTCAGGATGACCTTCCTCTCTCCTCCCTGCTTCTCACCTTGGTCCCTGTGTGTGACAGATGCAAGCGTCCGCACAGCTCCAAGCAGAAGCCGCAGACCAGGAGGGTGCCGGGAGGGGCAGGCTCCCCTGGGCGCCGTGGCGGGCAGGCCGGTGCCCCAGACTTCAGCTGCCACGCGGGGAGTGGACCCCGCTCCTCCGCCAATTCTCGGCGGTGAGGGGCCGCCGCCCCCGGGAGCCGTCTCCAGCCTTCCACGGTGGCTCTGCGGCAGGTTTATCACACTCGCTGAGAGAAGACATAATCAATTCCCCAGCTGGCACTTTGCACTGAATACCCACTTTTTCAGCTTGATAGCAGGACTAAATTAGTTATTTAGCAACTAGGCCCTAATTTAGAGCGAGCGAGAGCCTTGACAAGGATCATTGTTCAAGGCCATCCCCCCTTTGCCTGCAGATAGGAGGCCCACAAATCCCCAGAAGGTGATAAATAGACAATTAGAAAATAGATATATTTGGTTAGATCTACAAGGCTCCCGGGCGCTGTCAGGCTCACAATGAAGGGGGCCGGGGTAAATTGGTGGCCAATGAACGCCAGCTGCACGGCCATCCGTCCTGCAGACACGCAGCCATATGTGGCCATTTACAGGCCGTCCTGCAGAATAGATCGGACCAATAAGACCAGAGGGAACTAAAAATACTTGACAAAGTTGGCTGCTCTTCATTTAACAAGAATAAAATATCTAATGGGGTGTAATGGAGGCCATCAATCAGCGGCTGCCAGAGCCCGCCGCGACGCCACACTTTTAACTATTAATGCAACTTTTCTCTCTAATAAGTGGGACAGACACATCCGCTTTGTACGCAGGGTGGATGTTTGGGGAGTGGAGATGAATGGGAGACGCTGGAGAGCTGTGGCAGAAGATGAATTCCAGCCTAAAAATAGGAGAGGAATGGTGGACGTGTAAAAGGGTCCGGCTGAGTTGGAAAACAGTATGGCGGTTCCTTAAAAAGTTAAGCATAGCATTACCATATGATCCAGCAATTCCACTCCTAGGTATTGACCCAAACTGAAAGCAGGACTCAGATACTCGTCCACCAATGTTCATAGCAGCATTATTCACAACACCCAAAAGGTGGAAGCAATTCACGTGTCCACAGATGGATGAATGGATACACCAAAATTGTGGTCTGTACATACACTGGAATACTATACAGCCTTGAACAGGAAGGCCATTCTGATACATGCTACCACATGGGAGAACCTTGAAAACATTATGCTAAGTAAAATAAGTCAGATACAAAACAACAAATACTGTATGAGTCCACTTATATGAAGTACCTAGAGTAGTCAAATTCATAGAGACAGAAAGTAGAACGGTGGTTGCCAGGGCTGGGAGGAGGAAGGAATGGGGAATTTGTTTAATTGTTTAATGGGTACAGAGTTTCTGTATGAGATGACTACAAAGTTCTGGAAATAGATAAAAATGATGGTTGGACAACATTGTGAATGCATTTAATGCCTGAATAGTATACTTAAAAATGGTTAAAGTGGTAAATTCTGTGTTATGTATCTTTCACCACAGTAAAAAAAATTTTTTAATAGAAAAGGGAGAGCAGGTAAGACATTCGGAACCATCTACTCGAATGGCGAACACTGCATGCAGCGGCTAGGGGCCACTGTGGTTACTTTCTAAAGGTGAAGTTTGTCCGTCCATCTGCTTCTGTCAGTTCCAAGAGGCAGTCACTGAGCCCTCCTCTGCACAGAACAAGGTCCTAAGAGGTAGGCTTTGTGCAAACCAGGCCACGCTTGCCCTCAAGGAGCTTTTCTTCTACTGGAGGAAACACACATGTGCACAAAAGGCACAGAGGACCATCAGACCCTGCAACACGGAAGCGGCACAGGAGAGGGGCAAGGCGTCCTCAGCATCCCAGGGATGGAGAGGTGGGGCCTGCTAGGGAGGCTCTGGCACTGTCCACGAAAAGCAGGCCCTTCGGATGGGGTGTAGAGGACGGGTAGGATTTGGCCAGAAAGAGATAGAGGAAAGGTTCTCCATGCAGAGGAAAGAACACAAAGGGAAAGACCCCATCAGCAGGACACACATACCCATTTAGCAGGAGTGGAGGGTACGTGAAGGGGAGAAATAGAAGATGAGGTTGGAAGAAGTCAAGGAAAGCCTTCATTTATTCATCTGTCCATTTACTCTACAAATACGTGTTAACTATGACATGCCAGACACTGGAATTTGTGGAAGAGAGATATGTAGGTATAGAAAATAAAGTTTTTGGTTTGTCAATAATTTCCACTGTGCTTGGCTTTGTAATACCAGATTTAAGAATTTTCTTTTAGCATACCACGCTCTATCCCACAACTCCATCAGGAGAGAAAGGCCCAGAACCACTTTACCTGGAATGCTAACATCTGCTTTTCAGTCCAAGTGAAAGCCCTACCCCTACTCCATCCCCCAGTCCTGCAATATGGCCATGAAACCAATTCTGGTCAGCAGGGAGCAGTAGGAAAGAGATCGGCACGTGCATCAGTCAGGTTGCATTCAGCTGTAACAAACAGGAACACTGGCTGGAGCTGGCCTAAACAATAAGGAAATGTATCGGCTCCCATAACTGGGAGTCAGAGACAGAGCCGGCTCCTAGATCGGTTGATTCAGAGGATCAGTCTTGCCATCAAATATCCAAGATCTTTCTGTCTCCAGTGGAGACTGGATGCTCTCTAACCCATTTTTTTTTTTTCCAGAGCACACAGCCACAGTACATTTCCCAGTGGCAGTTGGGTATGGCCATGTGACTGAGTTCCAACTAGTAGGCTGTGGGTAGAAGTGTGCGCCCCCTCTGAGGCTGGCACATAGAAACTTCCCATGCACCATCCTCCATTGTGCCTTCCCTCATCTGCCAACCAGATCTGGGGAATGCCAATGTCCACGGGGATGGCAGACCACCTGGAGGAAGGAGCTTGAGTCCCTCAATTACCACACGGATTCATTTGCTAGGGTTGCCATAACAAAATACTACAGACTAGGTGGGTTCAATAACAGAAATTTATTTTTGCACGTTTCTGGATGCTGGAAGTCCAAGATCAAAGTGTCAGCAGGTTTGGTTTCTCTTTCTCTTGAGAGGGCCACCTTGTACTATGTGCTCACATGGTCCTTTCCTCCGTGCATTCACATCTCTGGTGTCTCTCTGTGTCATCATGTCCTCTTATACGGACACCATTCAGATTGGACTAGGGCCTACTCTACCGTCCTCATTCTAATTCAATCACAATCACCTCTTTAAAGACCCTGTCTTTGATACCTCACATTTTAAGGTACTAGGGGTTAGGACTTTAACATATGAATTTGGGGGGAACAAAATTTAGTCCATAACACCACATGAAAGGTCTTTGTCCAGGCTCCTAATTGGCGTTTACATGATCAGGAAATAAACCTCTGTTAAGACATTGAGATCTAGGGGTTTGTTTGTTAAACAGTTGATGATAATTACCATGACCAATGCATGATTATTCCGGTTTGTAGTCAACAGTGAGCTTCATCAGGAAGCTGGTTGCAAGATGGCCACCGAAAGAATCAGGGATGTCTGCTTCCTTGTTTACATCCCTTGATAAAGATAGGGTCACCTCCAGAAGCTCTCCCAAAACAGTGAGTACCCTCCTTTCCCAGAAGCCCCTAGCAACCTCCCCTCAGGTTTAACTGGACAGAAATGGGTCACATGCTCATAATCAATCACCATGAATGGGGAGATGGAGTCATTCTGGTTGGCTTACATAATCAAGGTAAATTAATTTTGCCCCAAGCACGTGGCTACATGGGAGATGAGGGGATACTTGAACAAAATTAGAATTTTGTTAGATGGGGAAGAGAGAACAAATGCTGGGAATGCAACCAAGGACATCTACTCCAACACTTTCATCAAAGTTCTCTTTGTTCTAGAGTCTCTAGGGGCCAGAACTCTGCAAAACCCAGCCCTTTGTGTAGGGCAGTTTTTAAAAGGACATATAGAATGTGAGGACCAGAAGAGATTTTTGAGATCATCTATTCTAAACCAATTCCTTTATTGTATGGATAAAGAAAATGAGGCCCTAGAAGTCAGTGATGAAGCCAGGATCAGACATAGGGGCCTTGACCTACAACATACCATGCTTCCCTCAGCCCACCAGTGGTTACCACACCTTACTCTGCATCCGGAACTCCTGGGAAAATTTTCAGAAATACCTAGTTCCAAACCCTGGCCCCAGGCTAAATCAGAATCTCCAGAAGTGGATCCCAGCACTCCATCTTTTAAAAAATCTCCCTAAAGCTAAAAAGGTTCGGCACAGCAAAGGAAACAGTCAACAAAGTGAATAAGCAACCCACAGAATAGGAGGAAATGTTTGCAAACTATCCATCTGACAAGAGATTAATAACCATAATACACAAGGAGCTCAAACAACCTAACAGCGAAAACATAAATAATCCACTTAAACAATGGGCAAAAGATCTGAACAAACATTTCTCAAAAGAAGACATACACATGGCCTACAAGTGTATGAGAAAAGTGCTCAACATTACCAATCATCAGGCAACTGCATATCAAAACCACAATGTGATATCATCTCACTCCAGTTAGAATGGCTTGTATCAAAAACACCGGCAAGAACAGATGCTGGCGAGACTGTGGAGAAAGGGGATTCCTCATACACAGTTGGTGGGAATGTAAAACAGCCACCATGGAGAACAGAATGGAGGGTCCTTGCAAAACTAAAACTAAAACTTCCATATGACCCAGCAATTCCACTACTAGGCATATATCCAAAAGAAAGGAAGTCGGTATATCAAAGAGATATCTGCACTCCCGCAGTTATTGTAGCACTACTCACAACACCCAAGATATGGAATCAACTAAGTGTCCATCAACAGATGAATAGACAAAGAAAATGTGGTTCATATGCACAATGGAATATTATTAAGCTACGTAAAACAATGAAATCTTGTCAAATGTAGCAACATGGATGGGCCTGGAGGCCATTATGTTAAGGGAAATAAGCCAAAACAGAAAGACAAACACCACATGTTCTCATTCACAGGTGGGAGCTATTAATTTAAAAAAAGGGGGATCTCATGAAAATGAAAATGGAGACTGGATTGGTGGTTACCAGAGGACAGGAAGGGGAGGGAGAGAGAAATGGTAAATATGGTAAATTATATATGTATATTTTATTTCAATAAAAAAATTTCTTTAATCTCCCTAGTTTACCTTGCTTCAAAGACAGGTTTGGGAACCTGAATACCACATTTTTCTAGAGCGGTCGTTCTTATATTCCAGCTTTCCTTAAAAACAGAGAAATCTCATGAATTCAGTTAATCTAGGAGTATTTTTTTAAAAAAAGCCAACTCAGAAGATGGATCTTCTCTTGGGCAAGTCATACTCCATTGGGGTCTCAGTTTCCTTGTCCATAGATGGCAGATAGCAATCCCTAATCCCACAACTTGCAGAGGTACTGTGGGGCCCGCGTGAGAAGAGAGGGACGTGAGCATCCTGTGTAAACTGTTAAGCACAACTGTCTAATTTGTCAGCCCCCTTCCAGCCCAGCTAAGCAACATTTAAGGAAACATACTAAATGTACTTCCTCCATATGGACTGAGCCATCAATCTGAAAGATCCCACGGATGGAAAGTCAGGTACCCACTGACGGAGGCCATACCCTGTCCTCAACCCACCACCAACTTGGGGAGGCTCCCACTTGGCCACTGCTGGTTTCATGCATTATTCAATCGCAAGAGTCACCCTACAGTGGCCTGATGGTGTCCTTCACACAGTCTGAGAGTGTCTCCAGGTAGGGCAGACAAGGAACAAGAAGCTGAATGACTTTGAACACACCTGCAGAATGCAGAGGAGCCAGGTGCTTTGGCGGCGTGGGGCTGAGTGCTCTTCGTGGGAAGGCAGAAGAGGTCTGGGCATTAGAGGGAACAATGACAGCTACAGAGTGTTGGCCATCAGGTTCTTGATAATGCCTGTGGTTTGGGCTTTTGCAGTCTTTTTCTCCCCGGCATGCATATATATATGGGTTTATTGTGAAAAATTCCTTCTATTTCAGTTTTTAAGCACGTAACTCATTTGATCCTAAAAACCACCTTGTACATAAATAGATTGACTATTTCCTTCTCTTGAATCTGGCATGCTCTGCTTGAGACCTGGTTCACCAAGTTTGAATTCAACTCAGTCCCTCTGCTCACTGTTTCGTACACGGTCATGAACACGAGTGCCCGGCACCCTCTTTCTTTTTCTATCTGGCTCATGCCCAGTGACTAATTCATGTAGCAAATGTGTTAGGATTCACAAGTAGCAGAAAACCAACTCAAATGAGCTTAGGGGAGAAAAAGGAAGTTGTTAAAATGATAAAAGACTGTATCATGGAACCCAAGAACAGGACGATTATAGGGTCCCAGATGTAAAACCTGTGAGCTCAGACTTCCGCGGGACATTCTCTCACTCTCCATCTCCCGTCTCTGGCTGAGTATCTATGATTTCTGTCTTTCTCTCTGTTTCTCTATCATCTCTCTCTCTCTCTCTCTCTCTCTCTCTCTCTCTCTCTCCCTTTTCCCAGATCAGTTTTGTCCAGTTCTCTGATTCAAAGACAAATAAATATGGTGGCTGACAGTTCCTGAGCTTTGCCTCTTATGTTTCTACCCACTGGGAAGAAAGAAATCTAGCCTTCCTTCTACCCCGAATTTTAAAAGAGCCACTCCTGGATCAATCTCCAGTGGGAACCACCATGTGTATAAAACAGGGGGTTGGGGGTAATCCTAGAAGAAGGTGGTTAGGGGATTAGTGCTGGGAAACAAAAGGTGTCCATTACACAAATATTTTTATAGTCTGCCATGTGTGAGACATTCATGCATTCAAAAATATGTATCGAGTGCCTGCTCCGTGCTCGTCACTGTAATAGGAGCTAGAGATAAAACAGGGAACAAGACACTGCGCCTGCTGCCAGGGAGCTTACAGTCTAACTGGCAAGATATAACAGATGATATAAATCATACCCAATAATTTGCTGCAATTGTGGTGTCATGAAAAAGGAGGACAGGATAGAAAGGATACATTTGGACAGGATGCAGAATAAACCAGGTCAGGAGATATATATATATAATTTGATCTAGTCTGAATGGAGGAGAAGTCTTCCCTGAGGAAGTGCGATTGAAGCAATGACTAAGGATGAGTAGCTGGAAACTACTGAGTGCTCTGAAAATTTGAAGATGAAGACCATGTCTTCAAGAAATTTCAATCTAACAGAGCAGTGATTCCTGAAGAATTGCACAGAACACTGAGTCCACAGTATATTCACAAGTTTCTAATTTATGGAAAAATTTCTGTGGTCAAATACATTTTGGAAACACTGGGTTGGACAAAGTTAAACTGTTCACTTTACTGCAGAACTTATTAAAGATTTTTATATGTCGTGGTGCCCTGAGAAGTTCTTTGGAGATTTCCTAACCAAGGCAACTCTTTATAAGTCTTTAAATGCAAGCGAAAGTTCTCTGTTGGAAAAATCTCCCCATTTATGGAGGGAAAGAGTCCTGCCCAAGGACACATAGCTCATTAATGATAGAATCTGGACTCTAATGACCCTCCCACTAGCCTTTCCTCTTCCCTGTCTTCCTTGCAGGATAGAAGTTGTAGATGCAAGATAACTACTTTCCAACCTTCTTTATAGGTATGGATGGCCATGTAACCATTTCTGCTAATGAGATGGCAAGAGGATTCTGCTTGAAGGCTTGTGAGAAAGACTTAGCTCCTGATAGAAAGAGAGACGATAGGGTGAGTTCTCTCTATCTTCCTGCTTCTGGACTCTGTGGACAGCAGATGTGGTGCTCTGAGCTGCTGCAGCCATCCTGTGACCATGAGGGAAGACATCACCAACACCGTGAGTGTGGTAGAGCATAAAGCAGGTGGGAATGGCAATAGCCCTTTATGACATTGTTAAACTGCCAGACAGTTTAACAGTGACCATCCACCTCTGTGCTTCTGGCTGTGAACACCCACTTTAATGAGAGTGTTCTGTTATAGCCAAAAGAACATCCTTACTAATTCAATTCTCAACCCTAGCCCATCCATCTTGGACTTTTTAAATATACAATGTCTTCATGTATAACATTTTCCTGGTAGAATGCCTGTTAGTTTTAATACCCAAATTTCATAGAACATATGTATCTTCTAATATATTATTTCAGCCGATATTCATAAAGGAAAAAATTTGTATTTATGACTTCAAAACCTCATGGTGACATTATTAACAAAACAATGTATGAAGAAAGTCTCCAGTTATATCCCAACTCCAGCTGGCAGCCCATCAGAATCACATACTAAATTCTGAAACAACAAAAGGGAGGTGTCTGTCAGATGGAGCTGGCACTAAAAGAAGCCCTGTCACTGCACACAGACGACTGCTAACAGCCCAATTTATCACTTAATGACGAGAAGGGGTGTTGTAAGCATTTTTACATCCTGATGTGATAGTTTATAATGTAAATAAGGGCATTTGATTATGTTGTAGTTATGGTTTTAGGAAAATTTTGTTAAAGGTTTTGGGTTGACCTGTAATATTTCATTTTCTTCCCATTTAAAATAATGGAAAATAGGCTCCCAGCCAGCATTTTTGTAGAAAATGTCTGATTTTCAGGAAGGGATTACCAAAAGTCCAGATGCCTGTAATTTCATGTGGCAGGAAACCTGAGTTTGAATTGTTTTAGAAATCCCTTCACTGAAATACAAATCAATACTCCTCTTGTATTGGGAATCAATATGATAATTGGCTGTATTAAGAGTTTCTGCTTCTTCTGCAGAATAGCAGTTACTCATTAGTTTTTCATAAACTACTGAACCATAGGCCTGGCTGTTCACCACAACCACCTGAGGAGCTTTTCAAAAATATAGATGCACATGCCCCACCCTAGACAAATTAAACAGAATTTCTGGGGGTGGGGTTCATGTATCAGTATTTTTTAAACTTCCCAGATCATTCTAAAGTGTAGCCAAGTTTGAGAACAACTGCTCTAAACAACAAATTCCTCCAAGAACTTAGAAGTAGGCAAACATTGATATGACAACAAGAATTATGAAACCTACTAGTTGCCTTTTTTTATCTTGGCTACCAGAAAGCTCAACTAAGTTAAAACATTCTTGTCCCTGGTTCTTACATCAGTTAACTCTCCAGATGTCCAGATTCTGCTGCTTTTATTTTAATTCACTTGTATTGCAATAAAATCCCAAATCTTCTGTGTCCTATGATCAGACATTGCATCTACCCTGACCAACCATTCTAGCATACATGACCACAAGTACACACACACACATACACACACACCCCAGGGTTTAGCCTACTCCTAAAGTCACATGTCCTGCTTTTCACTTAATCTTTTTTTGCCCCTTCCAGAAGTTTTATTGCCTTAAATTTGTTCTACAGTGGTTAAAACCTTGACTAATCCAATTTTCTATGAATCAGGGATATCAAATATTAATATGGCTGTACTTTCCATAGCTAAAAAAAATTTTTACTTTAGGAACAAAATATATAGCCTCATTTATGCTGGAGTTCATCAACCAGTTAAAATTTTTTGTGTTGTTCTTTTCATCAGCTCTGACAAAGTGATATGGAATTAGACACCCTGTGAACTGTTTCTTTGCTCTAATGTGTGAGCTGCGCTTCACTAGAGGGAATAAAATAATCCACTGTCATTTCTGTTTTTATCATATTCACTTTTGGCAGAGAATTTATTCACTCTTCACTATATAGTTATTTATGTGCTACAATCTTGCGTTTTTGCATTCCCTAGAGAACGCACCATTAAAACTCTTAATGTGACACCTCATATTTTTTAGTAGACTAGAAAATAGTTACAATTTTAATTTAAATTGAAATGACTATGTAATAGCTGGACAAATCAGTTTGCGATCCCCAGAGCTCTTAATTATAATTCTCCATTGTTTTCTATGCATAAATTTCTATTCCTAAGTGCTCAGTTTGAAATATTCACTCATTTTTTTCAGCTGTTCTATGCTCATTCCAAACTCACTTATTTAATAATTTTCTATGGTTAACAACTTCATGATTAAACTTTAATGTTAAATATAAATGGTTGAAATAATAAGCTTATTAAAGTGTTTAGAAAAAAAGGAGGATTCAACATTTAAGGAATGATGAATTTAAGTATTAAGTATAAGAAAAGGAGAGATATTCTAGCCAAGAACAAAGCAGAGACACAGATTTTGATAGATTAAATATATGGTACGGGTCGGGTTGAGTAACCCTTTTTCAAAATGCATGGGACCAGAAATGTTTCAGATTTGTTCGGATTTTGGAATATTTGCATTTTACTTACCAGTTGAGCATCCCTAATCCAAAAATGTGAAATCCGAAATGCTTCAATGAGCATTTCCTTTGAGCATCATGTCAGTGCTCAAAAAGTTTCGGATTCTGGAGCATTTTGGGTTTCAGATTTTCAGATTAGGGATACTCAACCTGTAGATATGAATGTTCACGTCTTCTCCAAGCGATGTGGGGAGACTTTAATATGATTTAATATGATGACAACAACTTTAACATGATGGAATTCAGGACTGGAAGCAGCTGTGAGAGTATCTAGTCTAACTCACTCATTTTATGCATGAGGAACACAAGGTTCAGAAAAAGAAGTGATTTTTTCAAAATCAAATGATTTATTAGCCAAGACCAGGCTAAGAGAAGAATCAGAAGTGAACTAAAAGAAGATGGGAAAGAATTCTACTGAAGACAGCCTCTTTCCGGAGTCCCCACAGCCACCAACACGTGTCAGACTGAGCAATAAATTATATCATAGCCTCCCGTCACTTACATGCTAAGGATATGTTTCAGGCTATCTGATTCTTAGTTTAAAAACAACAATAAAAACAATACCTGAGATACTGTAAGATCAGATTTGAATTTAATCCTGTCTGGCAATGTTAAGAAGATAAAAATGTCTCCAGGAGAAAACTGGTGGACTGTGGTTCAGATAAGCCTTGAAGGGGCTGCTCAGCTCCCTTGAACATTGTTTTCTAAGCAATAACATCTATTCTCCCCCTCCATGGAGCACACAAAACCCCCAGGACACACACATACACACACACACACGCACGCACACACTAAAGTCCTAATGAGGGCTGACTGCTGAGCTGTCACTTTACTTAATGAAGGAGATTTAAACCACCAAGAAAGGAGCCGTGGACAGCTTCCAGGAGATCTCGAGTCTAAAACTGACCCTGCACTAACTGACTATGACCTGGGTCAAGTCCATTTTCCATTCTGGGCCTCAATTTTCCACATCTGCAGAATGAAAGTTAGGCCTAACGATCCACCCAACCCTCTAATTTTCCATGGCTTCTAATTCCATTCTTAACCCCGTCTTCATGCCCTTTATTCAACGTTTATTGAACATATTCTATAGGCAAGACTGTGCTTGGCACAGGGAATGTCTAAGTGAATAAAACACTACCTGTGCCCAGGGGCTCAGAGTCTACGGGAGTGAAACAAACAACATAGAATGTGGGAGTTAAGCAAGGGCGAGTTTGTGATAAATACGGCATGGGCATTTGAGTGGGTGGTCACGCCATTGTCCAAAATGGATAGAGTGACCATATAACGTATCATACAAACCCGGACACTGTCAAAGTAAAAGATGGGCTTATTAATAATTATGCTGTCTACCACACTGACCATTTAAAAAAATAATAATTACGTGGGGTCAACCGGCTAAAACTGAGACTATCCCAGGCAAGCTGGGATGAAAGATCACCCTGAAGATGGGGCCTATAGAAGAGAATAGGTTTGGGAGGATAGTAAGTTTGAATCTAGAATGTCACCTTCTAGGTGCCTATGGAGCATCCAAATGGAGTGGTGCAGTGGCGAGGTGGACTCGGGCTTGGAACTTTGGGGAGAGATCTGGGCCCAAGACGCAGGTTTGGGAGCCATCAAGAGCCATGGGGCAGATGAGACCACGCAGAGTGATGTGAAGAGTATGAAGAGAAGACAGGAAAAGTCAGAGCCTGTAATTACCAGGCAGAAGAAGAGGCTGGAAAGGAGACGGAGAGGAGTGGTGGGGTGGTGGGAAACCAGAAGAGGATAACATCAAAAGCAGGAAGACTCCCGCTGGAGGAAGCAGTCAGTAGTGTCGGAGGCCACAAAGAGGAACCACAGTCATGGAGTTCAGCAGTCAGTGGAGACTCTAGCCCTGGGCGTTTCCTCCACAGGAAACACACCCTAATGTCCCCTCTAAACCAAAAGATTGCTCACCTTCCCTTGAGAGCTAGTCCCATCTGCATGGCACCTGTGTGTGCATCTGAAAAACGGAGACGCCATCCAAAGGCTTCAGAGTACTATCTAAAAGACCAAATCGCATCGTGGACCTGAAAAGCACTTTGCAAAGTATAAACACTGTACTGAAGTTCTCTCTCTCACCTACCTAATATCTTTTTTGTCTCCAATGTAAAGCTACTTTCTCTCATCTTCACTCTCCTTCCCATATACCTTTAATTTTGATAGGTCTTACTGGTCTGGGCTCCACCTGATTGTTCTTGCAGCCAAATCCATGATCACGTAGTCCGAACTTCTTGCCTCCACCTCCCAGCTGTTGTCGTGTCTTCCTGAGGGCAAGCTTCTTCCCCACCAAACTCTAGAAATTCCGCCTGGTTCCTGCTTGACAGCTCCAAGGCTCTCTTCCCATTCCTCAGTCTGCTTGTCCTCTGTAGCATCCAGTACTGCTGACTGTCCCTCCCCAAAGGTCTTTGCTCTTGACTTTGGAGACTCATTGTTCACTCTCCCATCTGTCTTCAACTCCTTCACTTATTTTTCAGAGCCATGGTTTACAATGGCGGGGTCCAGACACAGTTTGCCCACAGCTTAGACCTTGTCACATAACCCTGAGATTAGGAATATGCTGAGCTATTAGACAGGGACCAATTTCCCCTTACTAAAGCCAGATCCTACACTTCAACTTTCTATCAAGAAACCCCTGGGGCTCCCACTCTACAACCTAACATCCAGGTCCTAGATCCTCAAGTCAAGAACCTCATAGAATTATTGCCTCAGTGTTCGAAGGGAACACCAAGTGATTTAGGTCAAACATCACCTAATCCTTATAACCTTTCTTCAAAAGTCCCAGTGGAGGGGACTCTCCTGCTTCTGTTGAGCACTCTAGAGACAGGAACTTGCCACTTCCAGAGCAAGCATCTTTCCTTCCCGGACAGCTGGGGGAAAAATACTACCTCATATTGAGCCAAACTAAACTTATTATCCCCATGCATTTGGTCTATGCACCATGGGTCTACCCAGAAGAAGCCAAATCCCTCTTGCACACATCTGCAGATTTTTGAAGTTGCCTGTCCCATCTCCTCCTCAGTCTCTCTGTAGAGCCTGGCCACTTCCGTTCCTTCGAGCACTCGTCACATCACACGCCTTCAAATCCACTCACGACCCCAACCCACTCATCTGAGTGTAACCATTTCCGGTAGCGAAGTGTGTGTGTTCAGTGAACAAAGGGAATTCCTTTTAGTTTTTCTTTAAGTAGTTCCTTTTTGCAAACATCAGGAAACAATTTCCGAGAGGCAGCATGACATATGATGACATAGGAACAAGGTTATCCAGAGCCCAGCACATCAGACAGTCTGAAAAACCCTTAAGTGAAGAATGCTTGTCTCCATGAAACCTTGATGATTTAAAAGGGACAATGACTATCTGAAGCAGTCAAGGTCTCCGTTAAATCCAGCAAAGCTAGGAATCTGGAAGGGGGGCTTCTCATGCAAGGGGACCCTTTGGTCTTTAGCGACATCATTATCTGTGGGTTATTATCATTACTACAAATACTAATACACTTTTATTAAGCACTGGCAATGACCCAGGGCAAGTGAGTTTAAGTTCATATTATATCCATTTTCATTATCGAGAGAAAAGAGGAGAATGAACAAAGGACTATAATGTGAAATTCTAAAGTAGGAAAAATGAAAAAAGGTTAATTAAAAAAAAAACTCACAGAGTAAAGAGAAAGGCTCCAACTGTTCATGGTCAGGAGCCATGATGGATGGTGGATCTTGTCACCCTGGACTTGTCCTCTGTGATTTCTTTTCATCTCTCCCTCTAAAAAAAGATCCTCCTCTCAGCTAAGGACATGGCAGGGACAGGAGAGGGGGCGAGGAGAAGGGAGTAGACTTTTATCTCAAGGGTCCCTTTTGGATCTGAAATTCTGCAAATCAATGCTTCATAATTCTAATATCTAGCCCCAAACAAAATCAAATTTAACATCAAGCATACATTAAAATGTAAAAATAAGATAAAAATATTAAATCCTGAGAGACACCCCTTTCCCCAAAGATCTTTTTTGTACCTCCAACACTAAAATATTGAAGGATCCCACTCTCAGCTTTAAGTACACCCTGGCCTTCTGGCTTATGTTGCTTAGAACTTATGTAAGAAGTTTCCCATTAACCACCAAACTTCTTTGAAAGTTTCCTATGAAATTACATCTTTCTGCTCTATATCTCTATGCTGATAATTTCGATTAGGTTTCTATGCAAGTGATTTTTCTCCATCAAGGTAATTAATGTCTGAGGTTTTTCAGGTGTATAAACAAGACCAAGCAGGTCACCTGAATGGACACCTCAATGCAGAGGAAGTATGCTGTCCAGGCCAGAGTACCCTTGGAAGGAGTATTGTATTTTGAGTGTATACTTATGTCATATAGTGAGGTGTTTGTAGCACCCTGTTGGAGCTGCTTATTTTGGCTGAAACAGATCCATGATTTCAAATTATATATCAACCTTTGATGTTCTTCGTGGTGTCAGCTATGCTATGAGGAACTCTAAAATAGGGGTGTGTGTGTGTGTGTCATGTTTGTAGAACAAACGTCAAAATAAGCACTGACTTACCCAAGGTCATTCAGCACAACCAGGTCTGGAGTCCAAGTGCCCGAGTCCCCAAATCCAGTTCTCTTCCCATTAAGTTACACGGTCTCCTGGACAGTGGTACAAAACACCACAGCTGGTCTTACAGAATTCTTTATGGTGCCTCAAAGTAGGAATACTTTCCTTCTCCTCACAGGCTCTGAGAAACAGGTGTCTCTTGGAAGTTGGCTTACAGTGAGGCTGTGTAGAAAGGGGACGTCAAAAGAGCCCACATGTGAACGTATGTGCATCTCGGCGCTGCCCAGCGTGTTTCTCACTGAGGCCCCGAGCACTTTGATGGCAGGATAATACATGCACTCTTTTCCATATCCCACCTAGTGCCAAGTATGAAGTTCAAACTCAATAAATGTTGACTGAATAAATGAACTAAACAAAGTTAGAAGTCAAGAATCAATAAATATCCAATAAATAAATGGTATTGGGTCAACTGGCTAATCATGGGGGGAACAGTTAAGATTGATAATGGAAGAATTGGGGTGGGAGTATATATCAGATTTGTATTTGAAAACACGAGAGACAGGAAAATACTCTGATCTGTGGCTGGCTTTGGGCAGACTCTGTGCTATGGAATAAACTGCCATTTCAAACATCTTAAATTTTAAAAAATCTGCCAACAATCCCCAGTTCTCTTCTACTTATGACATACTCCCATCAATGTGAGTTTTGTTGTTGTTGTTTCGTCACTTCCTTACTTACCAGCACTATAATCTGTTCCAGACTTATCTTGCATATTTCCGACCCCAGTCCTAGAATCAGCCATTTCTCCAGGTTACCCTGGTTCCTTTTACAGGACAATGGTACTAGAAACAAAGATCTGCTCACCAGGTGTGCTTATTGCTACTGGGATGTCTTTCAGGCCCTCTCAGCTGACAGAGCAAAGGAATACATGTGTGTATACTATGATGTATATATACACATCTATAAGTATTTCTATGTGTAACCATCTGTATCTATGTTAAGCTAAACATGTGGTCATGATGTCTCCTCTAATCCATTGTCACATAGATTGTTCTAGACTCCTTCCCTTGCTTATATGCACATTCCCACTCTAACAGTGAGAAACCTGCTTTTTACCATCTGCCCTCCATTTACTTAGTTGTTCGATTCCAGTATACATGTATCAAATTTTCAACCTGTACGCCTATGGGAAACAACTTTATCAACCAGAGTACAGTGCTTATGTGTGGTTCCTTTTGCCTTCAGTCTTATAGACTCTCATTTCCAAAGTTACTTAGGTCAGTGTCTTTTTTCTTACTCCCCTCAGTGAGGTTGTTTCATACATTTGTATACAATTAGATTCTCCTGTCATGGTATACATTTCTTCCTGGTATGCCCTAACAGTTTAAATAATTTTTTAAACAATTTGCATACTATGATTTACTTTTTATACTGTAAAGTTCTATAGGTTTTGACAGATGCAAGTATATCACCATGTAATTATGTACAAGTGTCAGGTATCCACCATTACAGTATCACAGAAAACAATTTTACCACCCTAAAAATCCTGTGATTCACCCATTCAACACTCCCCATCACCACCACCATTTAACGTTTCTATAGTTTTACCTTTTCCAGAATGTCACATAATTGGAAGCATACAGTAGGTAGTCATTTCAAACTGGCTTTCTTTCACTTAGAAATATGCACTTAAGGTTCCTCTATGTCTTTTTTTGTGGCTTGACAGCTCATTTCTTTTTAGGGCTGAATAATATTCCTTTGTATAGATGTATTACAGTTTATCCATTTGCCTATTGAAGGACATTTGGTTGCTTTCAACTTTTAGCAGTTATGAATAAAGCTGCTATAAGCATTTATGTGCAGATCTAAGTTTTCTTTTCTTTTCTCTTTTTTTTTTTTTTTTTTTTTTGAGACAGAGTCTCACTCTGTTGCCCCGGCTAGAGTGCCGTGGCGTCAACCTAGCTCACAGCAACCTCAAACTCCTGGGCTCGATCCTTCTGCCTCGGCCTCCCACATAGCTGGGACTACAGGCATGTGCCACCATGCCCAGGGAATTTTTTTCCATATATTTTTAGTTGTCCAGCTAATTTCTTTCTATTTTTAGTAGAGACGGGAGCTCACTCTTGCTCAGGCTGGTTTCGAACTCCTGACCTTGAGCAATCCGCCCGCCTCGGCCTCCCAGAGTGCTAGGATTACAGGTGTGAGCCACCACGCCCGGAATAGACCTAAGTTTTTGAATCAACTGGGTAACAACCTAGGAGCATAATTACTGGATTGTATGGTAAGATTATGTTTAGCTTTCTAAGAAACTGTCAAACTGTCTTTCAAAGTTGGATATACCATTTTGTATTTCTGCTAGCAATGAAAGAGAGCTCCTGCTGCTCCATATTCCCGTCAGCATTTGGTATCCAGTGTTTTTTTTTTAATTTTTAACTATTCTAATAGAACCTATTAAAAGCTGCTGTAAATACAGCAGCTCTCAGTTGCAAGTCTTGGTTCAGATGAAATCATTAGTTTAGTCCTGCTGGAATTAATGTGATCACCTTTGACCCTTTCTGCCTGACAGGGAACACAATGAATTCTCCTTGAGAAAGATATCATCTGGAGCTTTGACAGTTTTTAATATACAGTATCTAGCATAAAATTCAATAAAAATTACTAGACATGTCAAGAAACATGCTGAACAACCAAGGGAAAAAACAGACAATAAAATAATTGACCTACAGGTAACTAACTCTGAATTGGAGTTATTAGATAAGGATTTTTTTTAATTCTCTGAGATTTATATTCAAGAAAATGAAGACAAAATGAAGAAAATAGATGAAAAAATGGAAAATTTCACCAGAGAATTGAAATCCAGTTTTTAAAAAGAATCAAATAAAAGTTTACAAGTTAGAAATACAATTATCACATTTAAAAATCAATAGATGGGTATGGCTGCAGATTGGGCACAACAGAAGATAAAATTAGTGAACTGGAAGACACGTCAGTAAGCAAACTGAAGCACACATGAAAAAGAGGGGAAAACACACAAAAGAGTATAAAAGATAGGTGGGACACAATGAAAAGGCTTACCTTACGTGTAACTGGAGTCCCAGAAGCAAAGATGGAGCAGAAAAACAATATTTGAAGCGATAATGGCTGAGAATTTTTCAAAACTGATTTTTAAAAAGATCAACATAAAGATTCAAGTCTCTCAATAAACCCTAATCAGTACAAATTCCAGGAAACAAAACAAAACAAAAAACACATACATCAAAGACAACCTACTGAAAACCAAAAACAAAGAAAAAAATTTTAAAGCAGCTAGAGGAAAAGGAACATTATCTTCAAAGAAGCAACAATAAAATGATTTCTCAAAAGAAATGACAGAAGGCAGAACACAACGGAATGACATCTTTAAAATGCTTAAAGAGACAAGAAAGCAAACTTGCCCACCTAGAATTCTATACACAGTGGGAAAATCTTTAAACAGGAAAGTAAAACAAAGATGTCTTCAGAAAAACAAAACTGAGACAATTCACCAACAGCAGACCTGTGCTAAAATGCATACAAAAGGGAGTATTTTAGGCAAAGGTCAAAGACAAAAGAATGACCCAAGATAAAAACATGGAGATGCAGAAACAAATAAAGAGCAATGAAAAGGGTAAATGTGTGGGTAAATATAAATGAATACTGATTGTAACACACAGTAACTACAATGTCTTTTGAAATTTAAAATGCAGACAACAATAAGGCAAAAAGCAAAGGAGGCAAAGTATTTAAACTATTGGAAAGTTTTTGTTTTGTAAAGTGCTATGGTAGATAATAAACCAATGATGCATGTTATGCTCTAGTATGACCACTAAAAAGAGAGTATAGAAATTATAACAAGTTAATAGATGGCAAATAATAACAAAGTATTTGATCTAAAGGAAGACAAGAAAGGAGAAAGATGAATATAAAACAGGCAGATTAAAGAAAAACAAATAGTAAAATTGTAGCTTTAAATCCAACTATATCAGTAATTACATCGAAAGTAAATTTATTGTCATTTACCATACAAACAAATTTTAGAGAAAAACCATATAATCATCTCAATAGATACAGAAAAAGCACATGACAAAATTCAACATTCATTCACAGAAAAAAAAATCTAAGCAACGTAGGACGAGAAGGGCACTTCCTTGATCTGATAGCAAACATCTACAAAAAACCTACAGTTAACATCACACTTAATGGTAAAAGAATGACTCTTTCCTCATAAGATTAGGGACAAGGCAAGGATATCTTCTTTCACCACTTTTATCTGGCATCATACTGTAGTTTCTGGCCAATGTGATATGGTAAGAAAAGGAATTAAAAGGTATACAGATTGAAAGGGAAGAAAGAAAATGGCCTTATTCACAAGTGACGTGATTATTTACACAGAAAATCCTTAAGAATATACCCAAAAAAGCTACTATAATTAATAAGTGAGTTTAGGAAAATTGCAAAATACAAGGTCAATATATAACTCACTTCTATATACTAGCAATGAACAATCAGAAATTGAAAACTTTAAAATGCCATTTCGAAAGCATCAAAAAACATACAAGCATTGATGAGAAGACCAAATACCATATTTTGGATCAAAAGAATCAATATTATTAAGATTATGTCAATTCTCCCCAAATTGATCTACACATTCAATATAATCTTAACCAAAATCCAAAAAGCTTTCTTGGACAAATTAACAAACTGGTTCTAAAATTCATATGGAAATACCAGTACAATTTTAAGTTGGAAGATCCACACTGGTTGACTTTAAGCTTACTATAAAGTTATAGTAATAAAGATAGTATGATATTGGTATAAGGATATACATGTAGAACAATGGAACAGAATAGAGTCCAGAAATAGACCCACACACATAGGGATCACTGATTTTTAACAAAGGCGCCAAAGGAGAAAGGCAACAGAGCAAGATGCTTATCTCAAAAAAAATAAAGTAAATGTACTAAAAACTTCAATTTAAAGATTACAATCGTCAGACTAGAAGGTTATAAGAGAAAACAGAATAGGAAATAATATCACTTAAAGTAAGGCTAAGCAGTGTTACGTGTAGTGGATCCCAAAGTCATTAGGGGAATGCAAATTAAAACCAAAATGAAATACTACTAATGCACAAGTGTTTCCATTATGTGTACTTGCTTCTTGCTGTGGTTCATGGTCAAAAAATTTTGAGAATCACTGTTCTAGACCATGCCATCTCCCATACGATAAAAGATTAATTCTACTCCATGTTTTACAAAAGTAGATAAACTGGACTTCAGAAAATTAAAAAAAATTGTTCAAAATATACCATCAAGAAAGTAAAAAAAGCCCACAGAATGGAAAAATTTGCATATCATATATTTAATGTTATCATATCATATATATTATCATACAGTTGATAATGGACTTATATCTAGAATACATAAAGAACTCTTACAATTCAACAGTAAAAGTACAACCCAATGAAAAATGTGCAAAGGATCTGGATACTTCTTCAAAAAAGATATACAAATGGCCAATAAGCACACAAAAAGATGCTCAACATCATTGTTAGGGAAAAGCAAATTAAAACCACAATAAGACACCACTTCACACACATTAGGATGGCTAAAATTAAAAAGACAGACAATAACAAGTGTTGGGGAGAATGTAGAAAAATTAGAACCCTCATACATCACTGGGTGCAATCATAAAATGGTGCAGTGACTTCAAAAAACAGTTTGAAAGTTCCTCAAAATGTTAACCCAGTAATTCTACTCCTAGGTATATATATAAGACATTTGAAAACATATGTCTACATAAAAACTTGTACACAATCTTCACAGCAGCATTTTTATATAAGTGGAAACAACCCAAATGTCTATCAGCTTACAGATAAATGTGATATATGCACACAATGGAATTTTATTCAGCTATAAAATGGAATGAAGTACTAGTATATGCTATAACATAAATCTTGAAAACATTACGCTGAATGAAAGTCAAACCCCAGAGGCTACATATTGTATGATTCCATTTATATGAAATGTCTAGAATAGTCAATCCATAGAGATAAAAAGTAGATAAGTGGTTCCCAAGGGCTGGAGGTGGGGAAGGTGACCACTAATGGATATGAGGTTTCTTCTGGAGATGTTAAAAATGTTCTAAAATTAGATTGTGGTGATGGTTGCACAACTACAAATATATTTTTTAAAAAACACTGAATTGTACACATTTTAAAGGGGTAAAAAACTTTTATGAATTATGTCTCAATAAAGCTGTTATAAAAAATTAAAAACCCTTTGACAGCTCTCCTTTGCCCAAAAGCACTTAGTTTAGTGGAGAATTCAAGATCCTTCATGACTTACTTCCACCTAAACTTTAAACCCTCATCTCCTACTATTTTTCCCTTCCTCTGCCTTCTGCCTCTACTCCAAACACATAATGCTATTTTGTAATTCCATGCCTTTGCACACACTGTTCTTGCTGCCAAGAATGTCATACTCCCTTTTCTTTTTCTTTTGCACTCCTATATATCCTTCAAGAACAAATGTTGTTTCTTCCAAGAAATCATTCCTAACTGCATAAAAAGTTGATCATCCCCCCTCTATGCTATAAACACTGGTTTGTGTTGTGCATCTGCCTCTGCTAATAAACTCTAAACTCCTTGAGTTCAGACAGTATCAACTTCAGCCCGAGGACCTAATGCTTGTAAGCACTTAGTAAATGCTTATTGAATAAATGAATGACAAAACACTCCCCTCACTACTGACCAGAAATAGTACTATTTTTTCTCCAACTAGTTTAATTGGTAAAATCCATATAAATGTAACTTGAGATCTGGCCTTTAGAGACCAATAAAATGAAATAAAAATATAAATTTGGGGCCAACATTGAGACTTAGGGAAATTACCATAAAGTAACATTTCATGAGGTTCATGGTTCGGATACTTATCATTGTTGACCGAACATACTTACTGAAGTCAATATTCCTTTATTTAACATATTAAATGTATTGTTTAACTCTGGTAACCACAGCTGTGACTTAGTTAACGATCTCAATAAATCCTACTTAAATCAGAGACAGGAAAAAATTATGCAAATGAATTCTTATCTGTTTTTCTGCCCAAGGCATATTTGATAACATATAAAACATACTCTAAATAGTCTCTACTTAATAGGAAGCCATTTGAGGTTTTATTTGGATCAAAATCAAATACAAAGAAGAGAAGCTTGCTATATGCACAAATGGTTTTATTTCAGAGAGAAATTATACATTAAAAAGAGACATAGTTAAGAGCTTACACTCACATATGGAAGTGAATCTAGGAAAGTCAACAATTATTAATATACAAAGCCACATGATTTAAAAAGACAGTAACAGATAATGACAGATGGGCTTGCCTTAGATTCATCCACAAAATAATATCTTTTGTTTAAAAACAAAAAGATATTGGTTTTAAGATAGCTCTTTTGAAACAAGTTTGTAGTTCCAATGGACTTTAAAATCAAACCAATCACGCCAGTCACCATGTAGTTCTATCACACCCACACTCATCCAGTGGGCTAGAAACCATCCATCAATTATACCTTGCAGCTTGATAGGATGTCTTCCACTAATCTCTTGTAAACCCAGGCATCGCCCTTAAGCCGCTGCCTCCTGATACCCACCACATCAGGTTTTTGAAGCTGGCACACTTCTAGTTCAAACTGCATTGTCACTTTGCCAAAATCTGACTGTGTTTGACACTTCAGCGTATAACTGTGAAAAACGAGATAAGAAGCCAGTTAGTAGGAGCACCATACTCTGTATAATACAAGAGTTTTCTAAGTCTCTAGGAGGCCAGTGGAGAAAATGAACCATTATTTCATATTAAGCAATGTATTACTGTTTACAGTTTCCAAATGACCTAGCTATGCTTTAGTAATGGAGTATGACTGGTGTTTTCCCAGAAGCTGAATGAGGATCCTAAGAAAAAATAAGCATGGAAAGGCTTTACCAGAATTCTCCTGTGCTCTAAAGAAAAGCCCTTCCTTCATAGCTGTACGTGCCATTCACGCTCAAGAAATCCGGCATTCTTTACGCAACCCTTTCAACAGTGTAATCCATGAACATTAGGCGGTTTCCACAATGTTCACAACAAAGGAAAGCACAGGGAAGAGGAGGAATATTTTGTTTGTGTGCACCTCATCAGAAACTTCTGTCTTTTCATATAAATAAAGCAGAAGCCACTCACCTGTCAGACAGGCACTCACGTTTTTGAGGTTTTTCTAATAGTAATAAGAGGTTATGATCATCACACTTTATGACAGAAAGAAAAGTAAAAGAAAGCCCAAGGAGATGATACATTCCCATAGCTAAAATGTATGGAATTTATAGCTAGAACTGTCACATTAGCTACTTTGATA
The DNA here is from genome assembly GCA_963574885.1 of Lepilemur ruficaudatus. NCBI lineage: Eukaryota > Metazoa > Chordata > Mammalia > Primates > Lepilemuridae > Lepilemur > Lepilemur ruficaudatus. The sequence goes on along the minus strand of CAUYRT010052039.1, from coordinate 1,851 downwards.
ACGGAAAGCCCAGTCTAAGTGAAGCCTTAAACTCACCTTAAGAAATAGGTATGATCCTGAAAAGTTGCATACATTTTTTGTATAAATAAAATTTTTTTAATTAGTTTACATTATATTAATATTTTAGAGTATTTGTCTTACTGATCTGACATGAACAATAAACATAAACAATAGGATCAATTTTAAATTTCAGTTCCCTAAATATTTAAGGGCACATGATTAGGCACTATTCCACAGATGTATGGAGAAATTACATTGTTTATTATGTATTATGAAGGTTGACAAAGTATCATTGTTTTTCTTACTAACTTGGTTATGTGTTTTAGAGAAGGGGTTTGATCTCTTAAAACTAAGCAGTCAATATCAGAAACACCAAAAGGAGCTCCCTCAGTTAAGGTCCTTGACAGGATGATGAAGCATAAAACACTTTAGTCATATGGAAGATAGTAGTGAGAAATTCATCCTGATGGGAAAAAGATGATAACGGAATATAACCAAAATTCGTACCACCACACCACTGAAAAAGTTAACTTTTGTCTTTCTGCTTTGTGTCAAAGAAGATAAAAACAAACAACGAAGGTAAAAAGAAAAGAAGGAGGTCAAGGCAGAGACCTCCTGGTTGACTAGGAGGTTAGAAGGACAAAGTATTGGTTAATAGCTAGTTAGTAATCTCTTGACAGAGAGCTTATATACTAAAGGAAAGACCATGGAAAAGACGGAGATTTGGCTAGAGGTTCTGGAACCATAGATAAGCCCCAAGCATGAAGAAGAGATCACAATGAGTTAGATGTGTTCTAATGAAGCCTAAAGAGGAAAACCGGGGTTCATGAAAGAAACTTGCCAACATTTACAGATAAGTAAAAAATAAAATTATACTTGCAAAAGATTATTTCTTAAAATCTAACTCTACACTGACTATTCTTTTTACATTCTGTTTACAAGCTTAAATCTATTTGTGGTTCTTCTGGCTGCTCAATAAAGAAATTTTAAACAGACATAACTGAATGGAAATGCTTACGAATATGGACATCTTGCATAATCAGAAGATGTCCGGCTATTCAGACCATGACATTGTAACCAAAGAGCCTTTGATAGGAATTCATTAAACAGTGGGAAACAGTTAAAGTGAAATAACTTCCTAATGCACTGAAAACCCTGTAAAATAGCCAGTCATAAGGAGGATTTTATATAAATCCCTGATTTGTTTGAAATGTCTCACAAATTTAGATCACAACTTATAAATATTATCATAAAGCTAAAAATCAAAGGAAATAGAAGATCTAAAAGGAAAACGAAAGAAGTTCAAATTTAACTATTTTGAAATGGAAAGTCTAGCTTTGAAAGTGGGACAATATGTGCGCTTTAAAAACTTTTATAGATCGTACAAAATAAAAGAGAATAAATTATAAACAATGACACTACCTTAAAAGCTTTTTGGAATGAGGTAGGAGAGATATATTTTCTTTTTTTTTTTTTGACACAGAGTCTCACTCTGTTGCCTGGGCTAGAGTGCAGTGGCATCAGCCTAGCTCACAGCAACCTCAAACTCCTGGGCTCAAGCGATCCTTCTGCCTCAGCCTCCCGCGTAGCTGGGACTACAGGCATGCGCCACCATGCCCGGCTAATTTTTTACATGTATTTTTAGTTGGCCAATTAATTTCTTTCTATTTATAGTAGAGACGGGGTCTCGCTCTTGCTCAGACTGGTCTCGAACTCCTGACCTTGAGCTATCCACCCACCTCAGCCTCCCAGAGTGCTAGGATTACAGGCGTGAGCCACCGCGCCCGGCCGAGAGATATATTTTCTAAAAAAGACAGGAGTGAGAGGTGGAGATCAATCCATTTTTTCAAA
>CAUYRT010052038.1:0-22838 GCA_963574885.1 Lepilemur ruficaudatus | reverse complement strand
AGTGCCGTGGCATCAGCCTAGCTCACAGCAACCTCAAACTCCTGGGCTCAAGCAATCCTTCTGCCTCAGCCTCCCAAGTAGCTGGGACTACAGGCATGCGCCACCATGCCTGGCTAATTTTTTCTATATATTTTTAGTTGGCTAATTAATTTCTTTCTATTTTTAGTAGAGATGGGGGTCTCACTCTTACTCAGGCTGGTTTCAAACTCCTGACCTTGAGCGATCCTCCTGCCTTGGCCTCCCAGAGTGCTAGGATTACAGGCGTGAGCCACCACACCTGGCCTAAATCATCTTTAAGTCAACTTAGTTTATTAAACTAAATTTGTCTTAAATAATTTTTATAGTATCATGGACTCATATGCTGGCTATATTTTTTTCTAGTATACATTAAATTCTGCTAAAAAAAATACATTTAAATGAATCTAAATGTTAATGTGTACCCCTAAAATCATCATTCATGCCAAACTCTGGAAAACACAGGACTCAGTTAGCTCTCAGGGGCCTCTGACTCTCAGTACAGCCCCAGCTCTGACCCAACAGCCAGTCTCAGGGAGCTGCCCGAACAGCCTCTGCTTTGAACACATGGCTGCACAATGCCAGAACTGGTCAGGGGTGGCGGGATTTAGGATGGGCCAAAGTGGGGCCACCAACCTTAGGGATAGCCTCGCTCACGGCGTAGCTGGCCTTGTCACTGACCCACACCTTCTCCCGTGGGGAGACGTCGGCACACAGGGTCTTCAGCTCACTCAGGATGGACTTGTAGGGAAGCACCTGGATTCTGTATTCGGCTTCCAAGCCCAAGTCAAGAAGCAGGTGCTCCTTCACACTGGGGGTGTCTATGCGGTCACCATCAATGAAGAGCCTGCAGAGGGGCCAGGTGGGTAACAGAAAAAGGAAGGCACACGAATGAGAGGGTGAGAACACAGACAGACACAGACACACATACACGCATCAGGCTCTGTCTGCTGGCAACCAAAACCAAGCCGCTTTTCCCTCCTCCCCACCCCTTCCCCAAATCCTGCTCTTCAAACCGTGTTCCCTGTCCCTGTGTGTTGTCATCAGCCACCTGATTCCCCAAGCCACAAACCTAAGCACTGTCCTCCTTGATACCCCTCTTCCCCGCCTTCATTAAGTCCTTGGGGCCAACAGCCTAATCTCCATCAAATCTGCGCAGCTTTATCTCCAGCCTTGCGCAGTCACCATCCGGTTCAGGCCACCACCAGCTCTCACTTGGATTAGTGCCACAGCCTCCAAGTCTTGTCCCATCCGTCCAAGTTTCACAGTCATAATATTCTTTATAATTTACAAGCCTCACATGTGGTTCCCTCTGAAAAATTCATTCAGTCACTCCCGATGTCCTCAGGACAAGAGCGTAAGCTCGGAACTCGGCCCACAAGGCCTTTCTTTCATGTGGCTCCCGCTCACCTTCTGGCCTCACGCTAGCTTTCAACCACACTGGACTACTTTGGATCCTACACACACACCATGCTCTCTCCTGCCCAGAGCCTAGAAATGCTGTTTCCTCTGCTAGGATCACTGTTTCCCACTCCTCCTCACCCTGCCATTCACCTAGCTAACTCCCATATATCCTTCATCTCTGCTTGGATATTACTTTCCCCAAGTGTGTTCTCTGACCCCCCAAGCCTAGGTCAGGCCCCTTTTACAACACCTGTACCGATCTTGTTGACAGGTTGTCCGTGTATGTGCCCAAATTCCTCAGGGAGAGAAGATACTCATCTCTCCAACTCTAACCTGGGACCCCTTCTGTCTCATTCACCCTAGCAGCTAATAGACACCCCTAGCCCACAGCAGGCACTCAATAAATGTGTTGTCCAAATGCAGAAAGTCATGCAAATAGAAGAGCAATGACAGGAAGGCCACAAGCAATGCTCTGGAAAGATAAACAGAAAAGTGAACAAAGCATAGTTCAGGGGGTTCTCCCATGTTATTTCTGACCTTTGAAATAACTAGGTTTATTTGCATTGTGGACCCAGGATTATGTAACTGAGCCTATATACTCCTTTGCACCAGCTTCTAGAAAACTTGGAATTAAATGTGTGGCCTGAATAAGAACTTACAGCAGGAATTTTGTGAACAAACCTCACTCCAGCTTGGTCCTAATAGCCTTACCTACTTATTTTTTCATCTCATAGTACTATAGATACTTTCACAGATTTCAAATCACTTGGGGGGTTAAAGGAGAGGCAGGATATAAATAAACACCTACTGTTAATGAAAACAAGAAGGGAAAGAGAAAAAAGAAGCGCATCAGCAAGTCATCAGGCAGTGACAGGTGGACCAGGACCAGAAAGGGGAGACTGGGACGCCAAGGCACTGCAGGGAAGGAAGTTCCAGGTGAGAAGCAAACACTCACATGATCGTCTCTAGTCCTATGATTGCGTAGGAGAAAAATACCGGATTGTGCTCCACATCTGATCCTCGAAGATTGAATAGCCCTAAAAAGAAATCAAAGTCCTGTCACCTGCCTGACTTGGGATTTTACAGCATCACCTGTAGCAGGAGGGAAGAACTTTGGCTTGGAGTCCACCTGCTGTGGAAGGATTTGGTGGCATTGCTCAGAAAAGCAGGGAACCTTACTCCCGGTTCCACCTCTGAGCTGCAATTACTTGTGTCTGCCACATGATGGCACCAGAACTGTTTCTTATGCTGCCACATCCCTACTCAGAGACGGGAATAAGAGTTATTAGTCAGAAAACATGAGAAATGCCCCACAAACAGAGTTCAAATGTTCCGCCTGGAGGTGACCTGCCAGGCCTTGCCACAGATAAACCTCTGGGGACCCCCCAAATAAAGAGGAAGGAGACAGCACTCTCTGCCTCCTGAAGCAAGTGGCCTAGGGTAAAAAAACTGAGACCCACCCACAAGGGAGGCCAGACAGGGTCCCCTCTGCAAGGGTCAGTGAGCCCCATGGAGGCGGAGCTTCCCGTCAGAGGCAGAAAGAAAACGAGTGAGTCAGCCGGGCTGAGGCCCACGAATGAAACCGGAGCCTGGGGCCCACCCATAGGTCTCTATGGCACCACAGCTGGGTGGGGACCCACTGTCAGCCAGTGTCAGGGGGGCTGGGAAGGTCACTGAACGTTTGAGAAACTGGAGGGCCCAGTAAAGAGCACAGCTCTGGTCCCAGGGCTTCCAGCTCCCGAGAGTTTGCTCTCATGAGGATCAGAGTGCAAAAAGGCCCTGGCATCAAAAGTATTGCCTCTATTTCCAAATAGCGGTTTCTCAAAGTAAAGTGATGAAGCAACATTTTTTAGCTACCGTACTAGCACTTTTTAGAAACGATAGTAACTGGGGCTGGTTGAGAGTGTGGCAAGATGGGTGTGTTCAAATGCCACCATGCAACATCCCGGGCAGGTAAAGGGCAAGATGGGGCCAAAGCCCTACCATACGCATACCTGCTGACCCGTAACACTACCCCTGAAAGTCAACCAGAAACAGGAGGAAGAAATTATCAGACATTAAGACTTGGATTTATGAACCAGGATTTTGATGGCAGCATTATAATAAATTGTGGGAAAATTGGAAATAACCCAAAGGTCATCCTTAGGGTTAAGTAAATTATGGTATAATCACATGATGTAATATTTAATACTCACTTAAAAGTATCCTTCTATGTGCTTATAGTATACTGAAAGGTTGAAAAGTCAGGCTACAAATTGTATACAATATTAACACATTAGCTCTGGGTAACAGAATTATAGGTGTTTCCACTTCCTCTGCATTTTCCAGGTGTTCCATAACAGGAATGTGTTCTTGTTATAATCAAGGCGAGAAACTAGCTTTATATGTTTTTTTCTCTGATGTTGAAGTTATTAAGTTACTTAGGGATATAAATCACTGATGCCTTTAACAAAGTTTTGGGGATGGAAGAGATGGGAAGGGGACTGAAGAGCTAGGACACGGTGTAGCAGGGTCTCTTTCTCTAGTGAGAAAGCAACAAGACAAAGCAGCACCTCTTCTCAACTGCCCTAGCTCAAATCCACTCAGAAAACTGGAGACAGGACAGGAAGGTTCAACCAGATTTCTTCAGGTTCTAGAAGATGAGAGAAGGTACTAAACAATTGCATAAGGGCGATTCTTGCAGAAAAACTGCTACAGTATCAAAGGGCTTGGCAAGGAACTATTAGTTCCTGAGTTTTCTGAGGTAGAAACGTTTCCAAAATATTCTCGCTGCAAAGACCTTGGGAAATTATAGGAAAAGTATAAGGGAAAAAATATCTCCTACAATCCCACTTTCAAACCTAGAGAGAGGCTAACAGACACGAAATGCTCTTTAGAGGTGCCACCATCCTGAGACTGGCCAGAGGTAGACGTCACTCTTGGATTCAACACCAGTCCCTGACTGTAACACTGCCCTGGGCAAGGCTACACTCCCTTCTCTTACTCTCTGTAATTCTTTCTCCTTCATCCTAACTGGCATCTCCTATACCCATTTGGTGACACAGTCTTTTGCTTATTCCCTGGCCACTCAGAAAGCTGAATGGCAGGAACACACAGATTTCCAGAGACCCAAAGAGGAGATCGGGTAACACGCCCAACAGTGAAACCAGAGCACTCACATGCAATCTCATCCAGAGCAGTGACCACAAACCACATGACACTCCTCTCAGCCATTTTCAATCGAAGGTCTGCAACCTTTTCCTTCCAGGAGATGCCTGCAAGAGACAAATGTGCTTGTGACTCCAGCCCTGGTCCCAGGAAGCCACAGGAGCCAAGTGAAAGAACCCATCCCAAACATTCTTAACCAGCACCAAACCTTATAGGGAGCACATTGCTTGCACAGATAGAAGACCTACATTCAAGCCCTATACATAAAAAGTGTGACTCTGGGTCAAGCCACTTGACTGTCGTGAGCCCTGATTGGCTTATCAGAAAAATTAATCCATTTATTCATCCCACAAATGCCTATGGAGCATCTAGACGTGCCAGCATAGGTATGTGCCAGGCACTAACCTGGTCACTGAGGTTACAGTTCTGTGCTAGACCCAGTCCCTGTCTTCATGGGGCTTACAATCTAGAAGGGAAGACAATTAAATTTGCAATCAATTACACTAGTCTAAGTATTGATACGACAGGGGACACACAGGGAGAAATGTGAACCCACCACCCAGCAGAGAGAACTCACTCAGTTTCGCAGGTCAAGAGAATAGCACCCACCACTTACCATGCCTGGGGCTGCAAGAATCGTCTTTCAGTGCTAAGACCCAGGAATTCCCTGTGATCCGACTCACTGTGACTACCACTTCCAAATCACACCACCCTGTCAGACACGGGCAAGGCCTCCCTCCTGCTCCTCAGGATGAAGCAGAGGCCCTGGAAGAGCTCACCCCACCATAGCAGCATTTGTGACTCAGGTAACAGCCACCTGTGAACCAGGTAGGCATCTGTCTTATCCACCCAGCACCTGGCACAGTGTCCTGCACAGAGTAAGCCCTCAAATGTTTGCTGAACAAAAGCTTTACAACATTTGCTCTTCTACAAGCCATAGCTCAGAGTTTCTGCTTCAGTGAAAAACAATTCAAACCACACTGATGGAAAATATTTAGCTGACCCTGGGCCACTCACTGGACCCATCCTCCCCAATCTGCAATGCCCTCCGGTGAGGGTGTCACACAGGAAAGCAAGCTGGGGGCTGCCCCTGCACCAAGGGCTGCTTTGAAGATCAGCTCGGGAATGCTGTTTAAAACTTGGCCCAGAGTCTGGGCTGTCATGCTTTCTTCCCAGGACCCCTCTGGGCAATCTGCCTACATTCCACAGCCATCCCCCATCCACCTCTGTTTCCACAGCAAGGCGCCCTCCCCTGCAGCCCCACCTCCCAGGCCGCTCCCTCTGCCCTGTCACTGCTTCATAAATCCACACAGCGGCTCACAGAGCGTGCTCCTCACCCTGCACTGTCATGCAGGCCAAAGAAACACACCCACACCCCAAAGCTTCCAAAGCAGAAAGCACAAGATGGAGGCTGAGGGCCCTTGGAAGGTAAACCTACAAATGCTAACAGCACCCAAAAAGCCACCCAGAAGAGCTCTGCAAAACTAAACTACGCCAAAGTAAGTGGCAAGTAGGTGGCAACAGTGGAAACAAATAAAGCTCCTGATTCCTCATATGTCCCACTGGGTCAACGCGGGGCAAAATCCTCCCACCAGCTCAAACGTGACTTGCATTCAGAGGACTAGGATGCAGACCACACCAAGAGGTGCGGGGACGATAGCTGGGACCCCTGTTGGGCGCTCCCGTGGCTCTGACCTGCGTAATCCAGGCCCAGTGTGAGGAGGGGCTTGCACGGGCGCTCAGGACGATCCGTCCAGATCTTGTCAACGAGGTTCTCCTTGACAGGAATGAGGTGGTGGCCAGCGCTTCTCAGAACCTTGGCCATCTTCTTCCAGTAATCTGAGGAGACACACACGTGGCCCAGCCGTGAACTAAACACCCATTTCAGCCAAGGCAGGCAGCAGGGCCTAGAGAGCCCAGTACTTTGTGAAAGGTGATCCTTCCACAACCCAGAGCTGCATGTGCAGGACAAGGAACAGTAAAAGGACATCTCCACCAACAGCCTCCCTCTGCCTCTATCCCACAACTCTTCTCCTCACCTTGCTCTCTATCACGACATCAAGTTATGCCAAGCCCCCAAATGCTCCATATCCCACAAGGAGGATGGAGAGGAATCTAGAAGCCACTTCCATACCCAAGCACTAAGGGACCAAGCTCACTCACCTGTAGGAATGATCATTGGGTCCACACCAACCCTGGATCCTTCAGGAAGCACACTCACCAGCCAGTCTTCCTGAGTTGGTGTGTCCTTCAGACCTACAGAGGGAAGAATTGGTAAGAAACAATTCCCAGTGGGCCCACGCTCATCATCCCACCCAGAAGGATGCGATTCACTGACATCATGATAGCAGGGCCTTTATTAAGCATCTTCTTTAAGGCGGATTGGCAGGACTTGGAAAATCCGAACTTCCCTTACTCCTGGAAGGCTACAGAAAGAGGGGAAGGAGTGTAAATTGGTGTGTAAGAAAAGCCTAAGGCCAGGGTGAGAATGAAGGGGGGAAAAACACATGATTTTCACTTAACTCCTAGCACAAACATTGTCCCAGGGATCACTGTAACATAGGTACATGGTGTCATCGCAAAGTGGTCACTTCCCACTACTGGTCACTTGACGAGAGCTTGGGTGGTGATTTCGCGAAGTCTGGGTGCTGGGAGCCTTCCTGACGTCACACACCAGGTAGGCAACAACATGCCACCAGTGCCTGCCTCTCATCTGCAAGGGGCCACAACTGGCCACTCACTGGATGGCTCAAGTCTCAATAGCACAAGTTTCAACAGCAAAGAAATCTTTCCAAAGACTGTAAGACGGACACACAAGAACTCTCCATTGTCCTTAAAATGCCTCTGGGCTTCCCAACTCCCAAGATCAGACAGCCCTTCTAAGATACTAGTCATAGTACACTAAATAAGCTTCCAAAAAGGAACTAAGACTACTTTATAGTCCAGTTTTCCTATAATCTAAGCCAATATCTTCTATGTCTAGCCAATATCTTTGGAATATATACTTTTTTAACCAAAGAGATTTTTATTAAACATTTAACATCTTAGGGTTGGGCATGGTGGCTCATGCCTATAATCCTAGCATTTTGTGAGGCTAAGATGGGAGGATCACTTGAGGCCAGGAGTTTGAGACCAGCCCGAGCAACATAGCAAGACCCCATCTCTATAAAAAATAGAAAAATTAGCCTGGCGTGGTGTCATGCTCCTGTAGTCCCAGCTACTCTGGAAGCTGAGGTGGGAGGATCACTTGAGCCCAGCAGGTTGAGGTAGCAGTGAGCTAGGACAGCGTCACTGCACTCTAGCCCGGGCAACAGAGTGAGGCCTTCAAAAAAAAAAAATTAACATCTTGGCAAAATATTGTATATTTAGAGTAAAAGTCCACATATTCCAAAAAAGTACTTATCCCTGCTATTTTCTCTACCAACTACTGCTATAGCCACACAACCACAGAAGGGAAGTTCAAAGGTCTATAAAGAAATGAGCTCATGAGTACCAGTTCTAAAAAACTACCTAGAAGCTGGCACTGAGTTTTACTTTGCTATTTAATACTTTCCTATTTTTTCACAAACCACTAAAAACAAGCCACTTATTAACTAAATTTCTCTTAGTGTCCCCAGTATAACTTCACAGGATGAAGATATGTCATTCCCTAGCAGGCAGATCTTTGGCAGAACCCCAGAGATGAATCACTTACTAGCCAACCAACCCAGCAGAATCTCCCTACTTGGGGCACTCACCTGAGGAAACTAGAGACGGGCTTGGGAGGAAGAAGGACTTCACCCTCCACCCCCTTTCTGCCTGCTTTAAGGAACAGGCAGACAGTATTCGCTCCGCTGACATTCCTACCCCCAAAGTGCAAAAAGACCCAACAGCTTGAATCTTTGAGCCCCAAAGAGGGACACCCACACCCCAAGGGTACATTTACTGATCCACTAGGTACAAGAAGAAAGTATTAGAATTTCTATTTGTATTCACTTCTCTAAAAAAATTAAGAAATTTGTTTTTAGTAATATTTGGAATACAGATAGACAATAGCACATATAAACCTACATATATGTTGAGGGTGCTGGACCCCATTAACAGAAGCAGGCAATCAAAAAAATGTAAAGGCCACCAGCCTCTACGTTTACAACAGCTTCGAATGCCTGTGTGTGTGTGTGTGTGTGTGTGTATGTGTGTGTGTGAGTGTGTGAGAGTGTGTGTATGAGAGACAGAGTGAGAGAAGGGAGAAATCAAATACAGCAGCAATCTATAGATTTCGTGTTTTTATATTTTGGAAAAGACTTTTGAGAAATAGAAATTTTAAGTTATCCCACTGTCAGGACAAAAATGTTCCTAGTTCCTCCTTACAACAAACAGCACGTATATACATACGTGGAGAGTACATGGCACACATACGTGTGTGCACACACCCCTCAGTCAGCTAGCTGCCTGGGTCTCAGTGTCATGGCCCAGCCTTCTGTCCCCTGTACTATGAGTCTGGTGACAACTTCCTTTCCTCACTACTTCCTACAACAAACAAGAAACATCAACTATTTCTCTTTCTTACTCAGTCCTAGCATCACCCCTTTTTCTCCTTCCCTATCATCTGGTTCCCCAAATTCAAAATTCAGGAGGGAAAGACCTTTATACAACTACTAAAACTATGTTTCTAAAGACTATTTTAATGACAAGAAAAAATACACATGGCACCTAATTAAATGAAAAGGCAGAGTACACACACACTAACTATTCAATAAACACTGAGCAACACATACACTTTCCATATATCACTTCTTTAAGCCTCACCACTCTATGCGGGACTTACTGTGATTAACCCATTTGATAAATGAGGAAACTGAAGCACCGCAAGTGAAGTCACTAGCTCAAGAAAGTGCCAGACCCAAGCTCTTGCCCTACATACTGCTCTTCTCCAAAGTTGAGCTGCCAGAAACAAATCCAGGATCCCCGGAGAGAACCTAAGAGGGAGAACTTTCTAGCTTCTGTGCCAGCAGTCCCTTGTCTTTCTCTCACTCTGAATCAAGACGCAGCAAAGAGCAGTAGAAAGGCTCCCAGTGCACAAGTGAAACGCATGGCAAGCCATGTGACCTGCGGCAAATCACTTAGCCTCTCTAGCCGCAGTTTATCCTCAGTAAAACAAATATTCTGAACCAGGACCCTCCAAAATTGAATGAGCATTGGTACATATATGCAGGCATGCCATTTTCTTGGTTTTCCTTGCATTCTCAAAAGGGTCCATGACCACATAAAAGGATTGAGATCCAGGAGTCCTGAGGATCTCTCCAGGGTCCTCTAGGGTCCCTGCCCAGATCGGGCCAACTAAATTTGGGCTGGCCGTGCCTCTACCCACCCATCTTCATGAGTGTCCAGTTGCTGTCCATCTGCTTGGCAGCCTGAAGAAAGTAGCGCCCGTCAGTCCACATGGCCGCGTGCTCTTCTGTGATGATGGCCGTGCCTGGATCAGGGAGCAAAGAGAAAGGTTTCTGACAACGGCCCAAAAGCTGCACAAAATGGCAGCAGGCCAGTGAGGGCAGTGAGAGGCACCAGCTCCTAGTTGGGTAGAAGGATCCTCAACTCCAGGGACACCTCTAGGCAAGAGAATACGACGCCACCGAGAACTGTGAGTCAAGCTTTGAAAGTCCTGAGACCCAGGCTGCGTGGCACTGGTCCCTGCACAGAAAGGACCCCACTTGTGCGTACAAGTCAAGGTCAGCAGAACAGAGGACTGTGGACCCAGGGCCAAAGTGGTCTCATAATCAACAAGACAGAGGTAGGAATGGTTCCTACTCAGTGATCACTGCCATTCCTCTGCCCCACCAGACACCCCCAAGGAGCTGTTTCACCTTAACTGGAGAGAGACCAAGTGGACCCTGTGAGTGTTCCTGCTCCTACCTCTATCTGCCCTCAATTCCCAAAGGCCTGGCAGACCTTTGGGCTTTCCGCAGGGGCGTCGTCAGCCAAAGCCAATCCTGACGTGCCAACCAATACAAGTACTTACACCAAAGGAAGCAGAGTGCTAACCACGAGGGGAGAGGAGCTCCCACCTAGCCTAGCTTGCTTAAGGGATGGACCCCTGAAGGGGGAAATCCCCTCTAAAACTCAAGGGCACAACCGTTCGAAAGCTATGGAAGGACACCAATGTGGCTCAACATTAACCTTTGTTTCTTAAGCCGAAAGTGACAACAGACAAACCAAAAGCCAAGTACTTGCAGAATTATTCAAGACCGATAAGCTAAGGCAGGAGGTTTTGGGATACTATTAATGTGCCTTTTCTTATTTGGGGTGCCAATTAAACAGATATATCCAGTTTAATTGATGCAAATTTTTGTATGTACATTATATTTAATAAAAAGTTCAAAAACTTTTTAAATAAAAATTATTAAAAATAAATAAATAAAAATTATTAAAATTTTGAAAGCAAAGCATTACTAAAACATGACCTTGGGGAGCCAAGAAAGGCTGGGAACCCACATCTTTCAGCAGAGGCTCAATGAGAAACATCTGGTTTGCTTTTTTTTTTGGTTCTGTATCACAGGCTGAAACTTGGTTCAGTTATTTTTAGGAGGCAAACAAAGGTACAGCAAGAACAGAGAGAATTTAGTGACTCACCCGCAGAGCCATCGAATCCAGAGACAAAGGCCCGCCGACAGTCACACGGTGCAATATACTCACTCTGGAAAACAAAGATGACAACAAATTGAACCTCAAACAGTCAGTGAGCTCACTGCTTTCCCTGTGTTTAGCCCCGCGCTAGGCCCAGGGGGACCACAAAGGTTGGGGAATACTTGGCACATTCCCTCAAGGAGCTAACAGCCTAGCTGAAAACAAAACAAAACAAAAAACACATATTGCAGAAGACTCTAATTAATTTCTTTATTAATTAATCAATTAATCAATAGCCTTCTCCCTTCCTTGCCACTGACATTTAGGCATCTGTTATTTTTCTGAAAAGTAAGTCTGAATTTCTGTTTTAAGCACCAATAATTCCCTGGCTTAAGTCTCTTTAGACATCGGCTTGTTTCTGAACTTCCTGTTTATGTCCCCCTCCAAGGTAGCATCACCAATCTCTCCCACGCAGACCCTGTCCCTTCCTGTTAGGGAATAAAAGGAAACACTTTCTCCAATCCAAGAGGCTTCAGCAAAATAAAACGTATTTAAAACCAGGTCCTTCCCAGCTGATAATCCCCTTGCTTCTGAATGGAAAGGGGTTAGGAAGTGAAGAAAGAAAAAGGCTTTCATGCCCGGGATACAAGCTGGGGTGTACAACTTCTGTTAGCCAATGAGGCACAGAAAGTTGAAGTAACTTGCCCAAAGTCACACAGCTAGTTAAGCAGCAGAAGCAGGATTCAAAACTAGGCTCTCAGCTCCAGATCCTGTCCTCTGAAGCCCTATCTATGCCAGGGTGCCCCACATGACACAATATCTCTCATCCTCATAATGACTCTCCCAGATAAGACCAATAGCAAATGACAAAACTAGGTTTTCAAAGACAGAATCTTTAAGTAACTTGCCCACTGACAGGTTAACAGCAGGCCAGGATCCAAAGCCAGGTCTGCTTGAGTACAGAGCTGCTGCTCCTTCTATAGTTAGCAGGTTTCTCCCAAGCCAAAAGAAAAAGGACCTGGCAGGGTTAAGAATGCTTGGGTGGGAAATGGGGCTGCTGGCCAGATCCCAAGGCATTTTTAGGACGGTCCATATGCCGTAGGGGGAAAAGGAGCCCATGTTCCACTCCTGCATGTGGGTGAGACCTGCCCCTTTCACCAAGGCGCCTCAATCACAGCCTCAAATCAGCCACAGGGCCACCCTCCAGGGAGATTCAGGAAGGGCCAGCAGAGAGAATCACAGTGGCAGGATGAGGGAGCTCTGGGCCACACTGCCCTCTAGCCCAGGCCGAGCTGTGTGGTCTGCAACAAGCCCTATCACCTCTGTCAGCCTCATTTCTTCATCTCTAAAACAGGTCATTTCAGATTGCTAAATGCAACAGCAGGCACAAGTTTTATTCCTAAAACCCTAAAGGAATATTCAGCAGACAGCCTAAGGAAATAAAAAGAAATGGTCACCAGCATCATTTATGAACTGCAGAATCCTCATTTGTTTATTAACCCAGTATTTATTAGGGGTAAGACTTTTTTAAAAAGCAGAATTGGGATGGGGGAGGCAGGGAGGGCTGCTCCACCCCTCTCCTTGGACTCTTGTGAGGAACAGTAAGTTAATGTTTTAAAAACCTCACCAGAAACTTGAAAGTGCTGCACATGTGCAATGGAAGAGATATCATTAATCTCTTCTTCCTGAACAACAAAAAAGCATCTGAGGCGCTGGGAAAACTGAGTTAACAAAAATAACTCATGCTAAAAATCACTGTGCACAACAGAGAGTACACAGCACGGACACTCTCAACCAACAACATGGTTCCACGGGCTTGGGGCTCTCCTGCCCATGGCACAGAGCAAGGACGCTGGCAAAAACGCAGTCCTGATCTCGGCCCAGCTGGGCTCTTCCACTCAGGGACATAGTTCTCTAGGGATACCCCACGCCTCTCTGGGCAAGCCTGGGAGGAGAGACGGGATACACAGGGTTTACCTTGAGTGTTCCATCTGCAATGGCAGGGGAAGGGTTCCTCCGAAGAGAGGTGAAATTACAGCAGACAGACATGTTTAGTTTGGGATTGAGATGAGGTCTGGAGTAAGAACATCCAAACATGACCTAAGTGGTCAGCACGCCAGAAAGACATCGCTGAGCAAGGCTGGCTACAGCCTCACTTCCACAACGACAGGCTATGCAGAGACTAGACAAGCCCTAGGCATGGGCCTGCCACTCTTTTTCCCCCAGCCATGAAGCTGGCAATGCCTAGGGACATTCTCCTCAGAGCAAAGCACAGGGCCTAAAATAAGCCACAGCTATTGCACGCTAGGAAAAAGCAAAAAGAAGCACAGCTATTGGCTTTTTCTCCAAAACCACCCACTTCTCTCCACCTGGACCACTGCCCCTACAATCCATTCTGCACACACACTCGGAGTGAGCTTTTCAAAATGTGTGTATATATTAATATATGATCATGTTAACAAGCTCCTTAAAACTCTCTGATGGCTTCCTGTAGTATTTAAGATAAAATCCAAACCACAGCCCGGTCCCTATGGCACCACCTGATAGGACCCTGCTATCCTCTAGAGCTCTCCTCTCATCCTCAATGCTCCAGCCACACCAGCCACCTTTCTGCTCCTGACATACCCTGAGCTCATTCCTGCCTCAGGGCCTTTGCATATGCTGTTCCTTATGCCTATAAAAGTCTCTCTCACCCTCTCTGATCATGGCATGGCTAGCTCCTTCTCATCATTACATTTCAGATCAAATGTCACCTCCACAGAGGCCTGCCATCTATTACCCAGATACAATGGCCACCCAGCCACTTTTAACTTTCTGCATAGCACATTTTCTAGATGTTTCTCTTAATGAAATTCTCATATTTTTATTGTATTTTTCCTCCTCCCCACCCTCTAAGAATATAAGTTCCATGAGATCAAAGTGCTTGTCTTATTTGTCACTATCCCTGTATACAGTACAGGTGACACAAAGTAGGTCCTCACCCAATATCTGCATTATAAATGAACAAGCAGAAGGAGATATGGACCTTTTTCCTTCTACCCAGTTAAAACTTCAACCATCTCTGTGAAGCTGGAGGAAGGGGCCTGAACCAAGGAATGCAGGTGGCCTCCAGGAGCTGGAAAAAGCAATGAAATAGATTCTCCCCTGGAGTCTCTAGAAGTGACATAGCCCTGCTGACCCATTACAGATAATAAATTTGTTTTAAGCTGCTACATTTGTGAAAATCCGTCACAGCAGTGACAGGAAACTTGTACATTACCTAATAGGAAAAAGATCACAAGGGATCTTTTAAGTGGGGTTTTCAAACTCAAATACCTCAGGGTACAGGCAGGTGAGCCAAACAAGGAAAGCAGGACAAGGGGTGTCCTTTCTAAAGGCAGCAGCTCTTACTCAGCTCTGATTTCCATCATGCTGGAATGCAAGCCACATGTTGCCAATCTTCAATATTTCAGGAGAAGCTAGAAATATATGTGTTCATGAGAAACAGCTATCTGTCCACAGCAAGTGCCAGAGGTTGGGTTGTGAATGGAAAATGCCCACCTTGGAGGGTTGAGGTGTGACATAAAGCAATTAGCACATGCTAAACACCTGACGATCTCCAGCACTTATTACTATGCACCAAACAATGAGCTAAACTTTATAGGAAACATAAGAAAGTATCTTCTCAGAGTAGACAATACAGCCAGCAAAGTAAGACAGATATTCCATGAAACATTAGCAGTAATAAACAGCTACATAAACTATGCTAATTAAGCAGTATGGTATTTGCTATAAAGGACTCTCACATCTGTCTTAAATCCATCAGGCCAACTCGGAGGTTTGACCTGGGCTACCAAGGACAGGTGAGGAGAAGCAGAAGGACAATCCAAATGGGGAAAAGTGTGAGAAGGTCCATAAGCAAGAGGCAACAGGTCTGTGGGGAGGCACAGAGTCAATCAGCCTAATGGCAGGAGCAGGAAGTTCAAGGGAGTGGCTATAGAGATTTCTGGAAAAGCAGTCTGAAGACAAACGGTCCAATACCTCAGACTTCCCACTAAGAGACTTGAACTTTATCCTGCAAGTTCTAGAAAGACACTAAAAGTTGAAGACAGGGTGGTGACATGACCATAGCTAGTCAACATGGCTACATGCAGATGGAAACGAGCAAGAAAGGCTGATGACTGAGTGCCAAGATAAGCATGGCTACAGTTACTACAGCCCACGCAGGGATGACATCTTTCCCCCTCTCTGACCCTCCACTCCCATAAACCTGGAGCCTGGCACAGTGCCTCAAGCATATCAGGTTCTCAGCAGAAATGAAACTGAATTAGTAAACAACTATCCGGCCACAAGAAGTACCAGAGGTTAGATTGTGAATAGAGATATGGGCTCCTTGTTCCCAAATACTAAGGTAACTGCCAGTCTTGGGCATTTTTTCTTCTCTCCTAAATGAAACCAAGTCAAGATATACGGGGGAAACAGCTGTCCAAAGATTCATATTCCTCCCTTAATGTAGAAGAGTCGCTAGAAAATGGCTGGAAATGAAGATTTCCCAGGTCCCCTTGCTTCACAGTGGAGTCACATGACTAGTTCTCACCAATAGAATGTGGGTGGGAAGTGACGGCTGGGTCAGGGCTGTTAGGAATGAGCATGCCCTCTCCATTCTCCTTCCCCTTCCACCAGCTGGAATGGTGGCACATGGGATGGAAAAAGCCTGGATCCCTGAATCACTTTTCTTTCAGGTAGAGGAAAGTCTCCCACAAACCAGGAACACTAGCTATGTACCGCTACATGAACAAGAATTAAGAAGTAAGCCTTCACAATACCAGGTCACTGAAACTTTGAGATGTGTTACCATAGCTAGCATTACTCTAATTAACACAACAGATAAAATCATTCTGGGATAAAAATCACTACCCCTCACGCCAGGAGAAAGCCTGTTTAAGAAAACAAAACAAAACAGGAAGCTGACTCCAAGAGGAATGGAGTAGGGTCCAAAGAGTTTAGGAAAATCTGATTCATGACTTCCAGAAAGTCATAAGAAAAGCCAAAAGCTCACGTTGGCAGAGTCAGCCCCTGACAAAACATCACCCTTTAACTAAGCCAAGACCAAGAGCGTACTAGATGGGGGTCTTACGATGGGAAAGATGATTTTTCTAAGCAGCAGTACTGACACAGCTCTGGCCCCAACCAATGATTCTCCTGTGTGGGGCCAATGGTACTCACAAACCTCAATGTTTGACTTAGATGGTAATGAAAGAATGAATGGGCAATTCACTGTAAAAGCTCCACTGAGCCCAAACTCATTAATACCACAATCCTGTTCTGAGTTGAAAAAGAAGAAACCCTTAGAGTTGCAGAGGACAGAAAGAAGTAGACCACTGGAGTGCCAAGTCCTTGTGTAATTATGTATTTCAGGTATGTTTTCTCTCTAGCAGGGAACAGCATGTGGGTGTGTGTATTTGTGTTTTGGAAAATACAAAAAGGACAGAATTCAAGATTCCCCCTCTCTTCTCAACGCCCCCCCTTCCCCACCCATTGGAAAAATTCCATCAACCCTGAATCTAGCCTGGAAATGAAACAATCAGGAACAAGAGCTGCAGAGAACAGCTGCCTCTCTATTACTGAGGAGGCTGCTGTGGCAGGTCACACACAAAGCCAGCCCTTCCTCCTTGTTCTCACAGCCCGGCAAGGACCTAGAGTCCCACTTAATAGAGTCACCACAACTGTGGCCTTCCTCTCCATAGGAACTGAAACAAGGAACCCATTTCTTTCTGTTGATGGTACCACAAACACTCTCGGGCTGCAAACTTCCCATCTCTCTGCCACCTGCCTGCAAGGTCCACATTTAATCTCAGTTCTACTACTTCTCCAAATCTTTCCCCTCTTCTCTTCCCCTAATGACAGCACCCAAGTCCAGGCCCACTTTATCCCAACTCTGGGATACTGCAAAGGCCTCCTAACAGGCTTCCCAATTCCCAGTGTCTCCCTTCTCCAATCCATACTAAACACTGCTCCCTCTTATAATGTCAATCTCTTGCTCAAAACCCTTAATGGGTCCCTACTATATAATGAAAACCTAAACTCTTGACTCTGGTCATGGGTAACTCATGGGTGGCATTTTTCTTTCTTCCTCAAACTTATCATTATGCATGTTCTCCTACTTCCAGACTTGCTCATGGTATTTCTTGTACATCTCTCCCTATTTCTATGCATCCAAAGTCCACCTGTCCATGTTCCAATTTAAATGCCACTTCCTCCATGAAACCTTCCTTGATCCTGCCAGCTTAGTCCTTCTCACCTATGACTTTAGTCCACACTTTATATAAACTTGGGCTGTCCATTACAGTAGCCACCAGCCACATGTGGCTACTAAGCACTTGAAATGTGGCTAATGTGACTAAGAAACAGAACATTTAATTTTATTTCACTTTAATTAAGTTAAACATAAATTTAAAACCTGACACTCAAAATTCAGTTATTAGAAAACTGTTCAGTATGTTTAGAACAACTTGGGTATGTGAGTTCACTTTTTCAATTGTAAATTTTATGAAATCCAAATATAGATAGATCAAATATAGATCAAATTGTCCAATGAAAATTTCACATTTAAACTGAGATATTTTATAAATGTAAAATACATACCATATTTGAAGTCTTAGTATGAGAAAAAGGAATGTAAAGTATCTTATTAATAATTTTTATACTGATACGTTAAAATGATAATATTTCAGACACTGGGTTAATTAAACATATTATTAAAATTAATTTCACTGCTTCTTTTACTTTTTTAATATGGCTTCGAGAACACTTATAATTACGTATGTACTTCACATATTTCTACTGATCAGTGCTGACTCAGTCCCATCCTATGACATTTACCAGTTTCTATTTGTGTTAGCTTTTGTGATTATGGCTCATCTACTCTTCAGTCTCTTTAAGGGGAATCTCATTCATCTATACAACAGCAATAATAACAATAACAATAATAGCTAACATAATGAGACTTAGCAGGTGACATATACGCTTCAAGTATTTACATCTATGGTATTAACTCATTTACTCCTAACATCCCTATCAGGTAGATACCGTCACGATCTCCGCGTTTGGAGAAACTGAAACCCAAAGAGTTTAACTGATACTTAAGAATCTAAGATAATTTGCCTGA
The DNA here is from genome assembly GCA_963574885.1 of Lepilemur ruficaudatus. Lineage (NCBI taxonomy): Eukaryota > Metazoa > Chordata > Mammalia > Primates > Lepilemuridae > Lepilemur > Lepilemur ruficaudatus. The sequence goes on along the minus strand of CAUYRT010052038.1, from coordinate 4,522 downwards.
GATCAAGCAACTAGTAAATGGCAAATCTGGCATCTAAACTGAGAATCTCGAGAGCTCATATGCTTACCTAGGTGCTAACCACCTGCCCTCTGCTTGTCCAGTACCTGGCCCTGAGCATGCAGTCAGAAAACAGGCACCAGACACAACACGACTTCCCACATATGCAGGACAGCTAAGCTACAGCAAGACATGACAGTGAAAGATTATAAAAGAAAAAGAGCAGAGGGGTGGTGAAGATCAAAGGACAGCCAGAGTACAAGAATGTAAGTTTGCGAAGTCTAAACAGTGATTTCTGCAAGAAGAGCGACAGCTAATATCAAGCAAGCCTGATGTTTTGTGTTTTCAGGACATTGCTGGAAAACACAATTGTCTAGGATTAGAGTCTCAGTTTCCTCATGTAGAGAAGAGCCATCCAATTCTGATATTCTAGGATCATCATCAGAAGATAAGGAACTGAAGCCTCGAATAATCCCTGTGGTTTGGCCAGCCTTATTGCTGCTCCAAAAAGGCACTGCTTTGGGTATATTAGGGCCACACCTAATGTCAAAAACAGAAAATTTTTTAGTATTTTTAAAAATCAATCAGGGTATTCAAAAATCAGCTTTATGTTGACAAAAAGAAAGAGCTGGCTCAGAACAGCACCCATGACCAAAAATATCAAGATAAACTTGGCTTGGCTACAACAACTAGTAAAGGTTATATCCTAACTCCAGGCCAAAAAAAAATTGAAGCTAAAATACAAAGATTACAAAGCTTTCAACACACGGTTAACCAGAAAACTTCAACTTTTAATTCAAATAACACTAATAGGTCAAATCTTTCTGTACAATGAGGCCTCCCCTGGAGGGGAAGGTTCACAAATAAAATAGAGTTGTGAAAGTCTTTAGCCAGAGCTCCACCATGGCCCGAGAGAACCTTTTCAGAGGAGGGCCCCAATTTCAGACAACAGTGCCAGGGGACTTAAAGAACGGCCCCAACCAACAGCTACATAATGTACTCCAACTGGAAGAACCACCATCCTGCCCAATATCAGGACAGGGTAACTGCAATCAATCGAGCTAAGACAATGCTTGAAAGGCAGAAAATGATAAACACCACTGATGAATCCAGCAGAGAATCCCTGTGACATGAAGCACAAGTCAAAATGCCTGGGACTGACAGGAGGTGGGAAAGAGTTCATCAGAGTGTCCTGGGCCAAAGAAAATAGAAACTCCTTGAGGACAGGGACAGGGTCTGCCCTTCTTTTTTTTTTTTTTTTGAGACAGAGTCACACTCTGTTGCCCGGGCTAGAGTGAGTACCGTGGCTTCAGCCTAGCTCACAGCAACCTCAAACTCCTGGGCTCAAGCTATCCTGCCTCAGCCTCCCAAGTGGCTGGGACTACAGGCATGTGCCACCATGCCCAGCTAATTTTTTCTATATATTTTTAGTTGGCCAATTAATTTCTTTCTATTTTTAGTAGAGACAGGGTCTCACTCTTGCTCAGGCTGGTTTCAAACTCCTGACCTTGAGCAATCCGCCCACCTCGGCCTCCCAGAGTGCTAGCATTATAGGCATGAGCCACCACGTCCGGCCTGACCCTAAACTCTTATAAAAAACACTTTTATTGCTCAAGGTACCTGAAGGTAGTTTCTGAAGAATCCTAGAACACCTGCCTTATTTCCCACTACTGCTTTTCACTTCCCTGGGCTCTTGCAAGGGAAATGTATTCCATTGTTTCTGAAAAGCACTCTAAGCTTCCCTACTTCTCTGCCTTTGTTCCTATTAATCCTCCTACCTAGATCTCCTTCCTTCCTCCTCCACTTCCTGCTTCCATTTACCCAAACTCCACCCATCCTTCAAGGTCCAGTTCAAATGCCTCCCTTGCCCCAGGAAGGTATTATCCTCCCCCTTCGCTCTCAAACTTCAATAGGCGTCTGTCCAGATTTTCATAGCACTTACCACATTCTACCTTGCAATACAGATATGTATATGTATTATATCTTAACGCCAAAACTAAACTGTATGCTTTTTAAGACCAGGAATTTTCAATTTTTTTATCATGTCCAATATCTAAGGAAGGCAGTACATTGCACATAAGCAAAGGCTGGAAAAAACATACGTAGAGATGACTCTATGGAAGAACAGCACTTTGTATATTTGCTTCATCTCCCACAAAACTATAACCACAGTGAGAGCAGATATTCAATCTTAAATTCATCTTATTAACCCTACAGTACCATGACCATGGTGTAAGCACTCAAAAACTTGCTGACTCAACAACCTCAGAGTAGATTCTAAAATCCTTTATCCTCCTGCCTGTCAGACCTATCACATGAAGTCTCTGCCTCTCCAAACCTAACTGTCCTCTACTCTAATAACTAATGTCCTCAGAGGGAAAGGGCACTTACTGAGTTGCTTCCATCAAACGTGATGGTTGGGGTGGGAGTATTCAGTATTGTCCCTAATACCTGCTAAGGAGGAGATCCATGATGACTTTTTGGTTACTCTTCTGGCCATACCAGAGGAATGGGGCAGTCTGGATGGGCAGAAGAGAAGCAGGACAGATAATTCTCATAGGGGCAAGATGTGGTAGAGGCGATGGGGTAGAGTATGTCAGCAACAGAAAGGTCCAGGACTTCTACCCCTTAATTTGCCCACTAATTCTTTCACAATTTATTGAAAGCTGGCTAAATTCACTGGACACAAGGAAGCCAGAGCCAAACCTTACACATTCAATGAGAGCTTATTAGACACAGGTCCCTGTGTTAAGCCCTGGAAGACGTGCTTTGTTGTGGGTTGACAAGCAGAATCCTACAGACACATGAGGGCTGGGGAGGAAAGACTGAAGAGCAAGGAGAGGCTGTTGAGTTCCATCACCGCCCACCTCCACTCAGTACCTGGTGAGCATCTCCTGATGGGATGATGTAGGCCTGGATCGGTTCTGTCACGTATTCAGAATTCCTCATGGCTTGTCTCAGCTGCCGAAGCAGCTCTGAAGTCACCTTTGGAGCCATTTTGCTGTCTGCAACAACAGAAGAGTTTGTTCCAAAACCAGCCTGCCCCCTACAATTCAACACCCAGTTCAAAGCGAGCTGTAAAGAGAAGTGCCTTCCATGTTCTGCCCTACCCCCAGCGGCAGCTGCAAACTGACCACCCCACCACAGACCAAGCCCAAAACTGCCAGAAACACTAATGGTCACAGTTCTTAAATACTACTTCCAAAAAGGCATTTGTGGCAAGAAAAGTTTAGCTGCTAATCATTTCCAAATTGGTTACCTCTTTCACTTAAAGGACTTTATTCTAAAGAGATAATTAAACAAGTGCACAAAAACATAGGTGTTTATCTTTGTTTATAGCAAAAAAAAGGGATGAAATACATGATTGGTTAAATAAACTATAATACATACTATAAGATACTGTGCAATCATTAAAAATGGCACAGACCTACAAAAAAATTACATATGTCTATATTTGACTTGGAAAGATGCCCAGATAGCCGTGGTGGGTGATTAAAAACAGATTACAATAGAATATGTATAGATAATTCTCACTTATTTAAAATTGTACATGTGTATATGCAGAAAGAAGTTTGTAGAAACAGTCACCCAAGTGTTAATAATAGTGATTACCTTTAGGTAAGTAAATTTGGAGTGATTATATTCTTCTTCTGGTATTTTTCTATTTAAGTTTGACTGCTTTAAAAGAAGTATGTTTCATAAACTTTTTGTTAAATAGACAACCACAGATTTGGAGAAGAAAGATCAGTCCACTAGTAGTCGAAAGTCTTCAGCATCATGCTCTAGTGAATACCTGCTGCCAAGCAGCTGTGCAAGGGAGAAGGGCACTTGGGCCTCAGTGCTCTGTGTACCCCTCTCCAAATTATGGTGGAGGTGGATTAGACCCAGGGTTTTCAAACTGAGCCCCAGGAAGTCCCAGGGCTCTAGGGTAGTCTATCATTCCAATAAAACCAAAGCTGGAGTTAACCAGCTTTAGAAAATACAAAATAGGAATAGAAATGTAAAAATCATTAAAAAAAAGAAATGTTAGGAACATTAAATGTGGTCCTACTAGAAATTCTTACACTTTTATGAATTTGTAAGTAATGAAAATCACAAATTCATAAAAGTTTAAGAGACTATTTCTATGTGATGAAGACACAGATGACACAAGCTGACTTCACCACTTTAGTTGGTTCTTCAAAAAGATTTTTTCTCAATAAATATTGATATCAGTTAATGTTCTGAAAAATCACAGCTGTAGTCCCATGGTTATGTAACAAAACAACATCACAAGAGGCCAACTATAGAATAGTAATCATGCATATTTTACTACACCCCAATACTGGCACAAAACTATGCTATTAGAATTCAACGTAAAATAATGAGTTTTTCCAACTCTTCTTTTTTTTTTTTTGGAGACAGAGTCTCACTCTGTTGCCCAGGCTAGAGTGTAGTGCCATGGTGTCAGCCTAGCTCACAACCTCAAACTCTTGGGCTCAAGCAATCCTCCTGCCTCAGCCTCCAGAGTAGCTGGGACTACAGG
>CAUYRT010052036.1:0-42036 GCA_963574885.1 Lepilemur ruficaudatus | reverse complement strand
TTTTTTCTATATATGTCTTTAGTTGGCCAATTAATTTCTTTCTATTTGTAGTAGAGACGGGGTCTCACTCTTGCTCAGGCTGGTTTTGAACTCCTGACCTTGAGCGATCCGCCCGCCTCGGCCTCCCAGAGTGCTAGGATTACAGGCGTGAGCCACAGCGCCTGGCCAGACATCGATGTCTTTTGATTTCTCCAGCCCTACTTATCCTTCCTATCTAGTTGTCTTCGCTGGTAGCTGCTCTTCAACTTTCTAGAGTGCCCCAGCACTCAGATCTTGACTTTTTTTTTTCTTTCTCTGTATTCCCACCCTTGATGATCTCATCCAGTCTTGAGGCTTTGAATATCACATAAGATGGTGACTCCAAATCACAGACATCCCACCTGGATCTTCCCTCTGAACTCTAGACTAATATATCCAATGGCTATGTTGACGTCTTTTCAATGCCTAATCTTAAACTCAATATGTTCAGAAACGTTCTTCCCCTCCCCCCAAATTAATTTTACCCACAGCCTTTGCCATCTCATTTAATGGTTATTCCATCCTTCTAGTTGTTCAGGCTAAAAACCTTGGATTCATTTTTCACTCCCCTCACTTTCTCGCATCTTCCACACAATCTGTCCAGAATCCCGTCGGGTCTGTCTTCAAGTTGTACATAGAATCTGCTCTCTTCTTACCACCTGCACTGCTGTAGTCCTGGTCTGAGCCACTGTCGTTTTTTTGCATGGATGGTTCTGTGGCATCCTAACTAGTGTCCCTGCTTCTACCCTTAACCCCATATTCTGACTACTCTATCCTCAACACAGCAGCTAGAGTGATGCTCTTAAGACCTATCTCAGATTGGATCACTTTGTTCAAAATCTTGTAACACGTTCCTATTTAACTCAGTGAAAACCAAGGTTCTTAAAATTGTTTTCAAGGCCCTGTGTTATCTGCTATGTCTTCCCACATGTTCCCCTTTTCAGTCTTCTTTCTCATTCACTTACCCATTTTTTTCCCTGCGTCTTTCAGCAATGTCCTAGCCTTTTGCATCAGCCGTTTCCTCTGCCGGAACAGTTTTCCTCCAGTTACCCACCTGACAAATTCCCTCACCTCCTTCCAGTCTTTTTTTTTTTTCCCCAATGAGCTCAATGTCATTTGCTCAACAAGACCTCCATTTATTTCTCTGCTTAATGCTACCTTTGACTTCCCATCCCAGCACTTCTGATTCCCTCCTTATCCTACTCGATATTATTTTCCGTATAAGCATTCAGCACTTTATAACATACTAGATAATTTACTAAAATCCATTGTTTTTAAAATCTCTTCCTCCTCTGGAATGTAAGCTCCAGGCAGGCGGAGATCTTTGCTTTCTTATGTGTAACAGAAGCACCTGCCACTTAGTAGGTGCGCAATGTATTTTTTCAAATGAATGAACATGAATATAATTTTGTATAATGTTAAATCTGTTTTCAAAAATTATATCAAGAGTTCAGAAGGATACATTAAAATGCAATAGAGAAATTTCTCATAAGTACTTATTTCCAGCACATTTAAACTTTCTTTTACAACTTCTGAGAGATACCGTATTTCCCACCAAAAATGTTTGACTTTGGTTTTGGATGCTGTGCTGCCATCTAATGAGGTAACTATAAATTACATATATTTCCTTTCTTCTGCTGTTGCTGTAGACTTGAGGGGAATGTTAACTAGTAAACTTCTATCCGGACCTTTGAATGCATGCAAGTAGGAGCATGCAAACAGCTCTGTTGAAGTCTGAAAGCACCCAATGTACAAAGTCGATGCACAGTAAAAGATGATATCAATTACAGATGTGTTATCTCTACTTCAATAACATTGGCACAGGAAAATGAAACAAATCATTTTATGGGTCACACTTATTATTTACAGAATAAACCTCCGGTTTGACCTTGGACTGACCTGCAACATGGGGAATTTCTTTAACGGAAAGTGGAGCCCAAAGGGAAAATCTGCAAGAGGCTTAGGAGACAGAGGGAAGGACTGTATTTTGTTCTCTATACTTGGAAATCAAAAACAGCTCACATGGGGCTGGAATTGTAGAAGTAAATCACAATAGATTTTATTCAGAAGCCAACTGTGTATGAAATATTTTACAGAATCGTAAACATGGGAAAGCTTTAAGAACTTTGTATAATAACAAAAAATTGAGGGGCAGAGTCTAATGACCTTGATTTATGTAGCGATATTCTAGAACAACTAAATGAAGACACACTAATAACTTATAAAGTTTATTGCTGTGGATTTAATGTGTCATTTTATGTATTCTGGGTGTATATAAGAGTATTTCGTGGGCTAGACAATTATCCACAGTATGTTGAAGATTTCACAGTCTGTCTTTAGTTCATATATTTTTCTTCTTCCAGGTAACTGTTTGTCTATCTTCTTTATGATTGGTAAAAAGAATTTCGGTATGTTGTATGCGTACAGTTGAAACTATATGTATAGAACATATCTAACTTTGAATTTCCCCTGAAGAATTGATCTTAAGGTCACCCTTACAGACTACAACATCATGTTGTTTATTTTAACCCCAGATAATGTGGAAGCTCTTGGATTGATTAATTGAACAGAAAATCTACCTTAGTGACTGAATGGTACCTGATACAAAGTGGGAAGTCAGCATCCCAGCTGGAAAATTCTATGCAAAACTTGAATGGCTACTTACTTGCATTTTGACATAAGAATTTTCTCTAAATATTTTGGCAAATCTCTACAGATTACTAGGAAAAAATCTGCATATAATTCCAGATCATTAGAGGTTTTGATTGGTAACTCTCACAGTATGACAAATCCTTAAGGAGCCTCTGGGTCAGTATTTCAATGATCCTGCATATATATTCTTTTGTTCCTTCTTCCTTTATAATTCATTTTGCCTACTAGAGTGGTTTTAAGCTCAATTCTTATCTCCCTTTCATCACTCTGCTGTCTCATGCCTGAAGTGGAAACGCTGCTCTAAGTAATTGAAAAGGTTGGACTCTGCTTGTAGAAACTGAGTTGAGTCTTGTAATGTTGTTAGTCCTGACTTTGTTTCTGGAATGATGTACTAATCTACTTAAACCATTTTGTATTTTTAAAAAACACCCCAAACCATTTTATTATCTTTGCAGAAGTAACAGCAATCTATTGATAGCTTTTTGGAGGCTCATTGGTTGCTCCTTTATGTTAGTAAAATTGTGAATCATATATTGTTCCCTTGATGGAATTACCTTCCAGATCAAAGTGAAAACTGTTAGAAATGATCACTATCCTTCATGACCTTTTGGTCAAAGTGTTCAACCTTCTTAGATAGATGAGAACTATTTCCTATCAAGGGTATGAGTGACTGTGAGCCCTTGCTACATCTTCCTAAAGAAGGGCTAAGTAGGAAGACAACTGATCTTTTTCTTTTCTCATTCCAGCAAATAATTGAGAAGGTTGAGTATATGTGAACCATTTCTGACCCAGAGCAGGGAGCAAGAATTTTTTGTGTTCTATTTATTTATTTATTTTTTTTTATTTTGAGACAAAGTCTCTGTTGCCCAGGTTAGAGTGTCATGGTGTCAGCCTAGCTCACAGCAACCTCAAACTCCTGGGCTCAAGAAATCCTTCTGCTTTAGCCTCCCAAGTAGCTTGGACTATAGGCATGCACCACCATGTCTGGTGAATTTTTTCTGTTTTTAGTAGAGACAGGGTCTTGCTCTTGTTCAGGCTGGTCTTGAGCTCCTGAGCTCCAGCAATCCTCCCCCCTTGGCCTCCAAGAGTGCTAGGATTATAGGCATGAGCCACCATGCCCAGCCTAAGAAGAGTTGTGATACTGAAGAATTTGCTGATCTTTGTGGATCTCAGGGTTGATCTGATTCTCATCCATGAGATGTGGCTAAAAGGCTGACTTCATAGAGGCTGTTTAAAGTGAATGACCAACCCATATGCTTCATAAGGACGTAGAGCACTGTTTAATTTGTTACCAACAAATGGAATTAGCTTTAGACAGCACATAATCACCAATACAGAATAATGGCATTGGCCAGTTACCAAGGGGTAGGGAAAGCTTTAGACCAAACAAAAAGACATAGTAGAGCATAGTTCTTATGTCTTATAGCAAAATGCCTATTCCTCTTTAGTACCTCAATTTAAAATGTAACCTCCTTCCCAAACCTAATTTCCAACTCCAGGCATTTCTTTCACAGTACTTGGCAAAATACAGATTTTTTTTTTTTTGCGTGTTCTTATTTGTGTGTCTTCTTCATTAGACTGTAAACTGCACAGGGCTGGAACAAAGTCTCTTTTGCTCATCACTGCATGCCCATCACTTATCACGGTGCCTAGCACATACCATATTCAGTCAATATTGCTGAATAAATGAAATTGACAACTTATGTTTTTTATTCGTGCCAGAAAATGCCTTGGTGTAACTAGACATGTCTGAATTCTAGTGATGAGCACAGCTTATATTCAAATACAATCTCTCATTTCATATACTCATGTCAGAAAATCAGATACATGTGAAGTAACAAAGGCTTGAACACACCAAAGGTGAACTAATAGGGAGGTTTTTTTGTTATAACAATTTAGAACAGAGATCATCTGTACTGTAAGAATGTTGCTGATCTTACAGGGACAGAAGAACTAGCAAGGTGTCATGAAAAGCATGATCAGTGGCTGAGACTGAAGTTCCATCTATTCCATTTAGCAAATACAACGACCTTGGACAGGTAACCTACCTTCCATGCATTCTACTTCCTTCATTTGACAGATGATAATGATGTATAAGTTAATTCCTGTGTATCGATTTTTGCTGTGCCATGTGCCTTTCAATAACCATGGATACAGAGATTTGACATTTCTTTTCCAAGAATGGAAGAAAACCAGAGATGACAGCTATCCTAAAGACGCTGACAGCAAGAAAACAACTAAAATTAGGAAATATGAGAACTTAAGAAATTCATGAAAACATGGAAAGAATGAATAATCTAGAATCCCACCATTGAGCCGGGGGGATAATTTCCTCGGGACATGTCAGCTAGCAATACTGCCAGTGCACTGCAGGACTCTATTCTGAGCGTGGAAAGCAGAGTATAATCTTAAACTACCTCTGCTTTTCTGCTTGTGTTTTTTCTATCACTCCATAAAGATGGAAAGTTTCGGGAGTAACAAATCGGCCAGGCTCAGATCTCTTGTTCGTGGCCTGGCTACCTGGAATATCTGTCTCTCTTCGCTCTTTTTGTAGAGGGAGCCAAGGCCTTGCTTCCTTCCTACTTTAGCTGATGAGTTTCTGGGGAGGGAAAAAGGTCGAACCTTAATTACATCCAATTTGTGACAAAATAGCAATCTAATGAACCACTTAATGTTATAATTCTGGGGTGGGTTGCTGTAGCTGGGTGGCCTGGATCCAGACTTTGAAAATACCTCTTGGGCAGAACCAGGGGAATTGTCGATGTGCCAACCTTTGTTCCTGTGTGTCACGGCTCTCCCACTGTTCCCAAAGCTGCTGCTCCAGGTTGTCCAGGGGAAGGATGTGTGTTTTTTTTTTTTTTTTGGCACCAGCAGCCACAGTCCAGAGACCACATTCATTGGGAAGAAATACTTGCCTTCTCCTCTAGTACATATTCCTGTGTCTTACTGCCTCGCAGCTCTGAAATCTTACTGTTGCTATGATGTTAACATGCACGCCAATGAAACGTGTGCCCATGACGACTCTTGCATCATCTGGGAGTCTGAAGGAATTCTTGGGTAGTAAGGAGTGTATGTAAAAGTTTTAAATTGACTTGATCTTACTGAAGGAAAAAACCTCCATTCTTTTTTATGTGACTAACCCCACTTTAATCTGTTACTCTTCTTTGTCCTGATTCCCAAAGCTTTGAGTATGATATCTTCCAGTGTCTTATTTAAACTTAATAATTATGTGTGTATCTATATAAAGGTACTATAAATTATTTATGAACATCTATAAAATTTACTCATTCAACAAATAGTTAAGTACATGTGGTGTTCCAGGCTCTGAGTATACAATTGAACAAAACTCAGTTCCTACGTTCAAATAGCATAAAGCCTTGTGAGGCAAATATATGTAAAAAAAAAAAATGACAGTACCACATTATGAGGCATGGTACATGCACTTACACTCTGCCCTAGCTGTCCTGGGGGCAGAGTGGGTGGGCACTCACTCAACTCTTCAGTGGGCAAGAGGAAAAAGTGTTGTCATGAATTTTTTCAGAGAAGCTGACGATTGATCTGAAATCAAGAAGAAGGGAAATAATTTTAACAGGAAAAAGAATGAAAATGGTTGGTGTGTTAGGATGTGGAAACAATGTTTAAAAGGATAGAAACACACGCAAAGCGTGGCATACTTGGTGAGCGCAAGGTAGTTCGGGTATGCTGCGTGTATATTTAGACTTTATCACTGGTGATGAAGAATTTTGGGTATGAAACTGACATGGCTAGGTTTGTGCTTTAGGCAGATCCCGTTGGTGGCAATCGCTGTGGACGATGACTGGGAAAGTGGTTGTACTCATGCATTATGTGTGTACAGGAGAGTGTGTGCTTGTGTGTCTCCTTAGAGGGACAGGGAAGACAATGACAATAGGAAGGGGGCAGAGTACCCTCCCTTTCTAGCTTTAAACTGCAGTGCACAGAAGGGCTGTATGTGTGTGTATAACCAGAAATGTCTTGTAAAAAAAAAAGCTATACCCAGAAGGCAAGCTGAATAAGACCGGTGAAATGTAACAAAGGAATAAATCTATAAATGGGCAGCATCCATGAGTACTCCATTAATTTGGAATTGAATAAAAGGCTTGTGTGTTGAGATAAATTCATAAGGCATGTACGTTTCCTCAGTTAGGGCTCTGTTTGCAAGCTCGAAGCATCTAGCATTGATAATATGTGAACACATATGCCACTGGGTGGAACATTTGTTGGTTTACACACAGATATGCAGTGTGGATCTCAGAGCCATCTGTCATATGTTTGGCTAGATGGCGTTAGAAAATTAGCAGAGCTTGGAGGTGGCTGAAGAGTGAAGTGCTAAAAATAATACAGAGGAATATTCCCAGGATGGGGAAGGACTTAAACTATTTGATTCTTTTGGTTAATGACCATTGTTTGTTTTTAAACATTACTCATTGCTGAATATGTGATCGAAGACCCAATGTAAGAAAACCAGGTAAATACTACGACTGACTTCCTTTCCTCCTCCTCCCTTTTCATTGTGTGTCTGCCATCTTCCAGGCTCCTTGCTACATGCTGGGAGTATTAGGAAGACCAAGACACAGATCCGACCTTGAGGAACTTAATTTCTCTAAGAGGAAGCAGACGGGGTAAGAACAAATTATAACACAATTTAATAAGTACTGTGATAAATGTTGGTATGAGCCAACATTTCAGAGGAGAGAGGGAAAAAATAAATTATTGCTGCCAAGCAAGATTGTAGGAGTCCTCACAGAGGAGGTGACACCTGACCTGGGTGTTGAAACATGGACAAGATTTTGCCTTGTTAGGAGATACGTCAACAGGGGATTGCAGACTTCAGACAGACCCCAATTTCCCTCAACATATCCTGCCTCTGTTCAATAATTTAAGAACATGGGGATGTATGTTAATAATGAAGGAGGAGACTAGTTCAAAAACAGAATAAAATGAGGACCTACATCTGGGTGTGATGAATAGTACACGCTGATGATTATTTGCTGAGTGCTTAATATAACTGACCTTAAACTATCAGTGAAGTAGGTATTAGTACCTATTCATTTCTAAAAAAGAAGAAATGTTCAGGATCACGCAGTAGTTAACATCCAATATTGGGGCTCAGATCTTTCAGAAATGCAATTTTCACTGCATATTGTTGCCGGTATGTGCCTGTCTTGAGTCTTAATTTACACTATACATGTATACACAAAGGCATGTATTACAAACATGGGTATAAACAAATACACGCAAATATACATGCATCTTATGTGTTCTTACGGTGGTATGCATCTATGTTGCAGGGATATTTTTGTTCACCAATATAAATGATTTAAAAGTCAAATACACTTTTGCTGCTTTTAGAAAATATCAAATATATTATGCTTTACAAGATAAATGATTAGGGAATGACTTTTGAAATTTATATAAGGAACATCGAGTGTAATCCTGTCTTGAGCTGCACTCTTTTACAAAATATTAGCAGGACAGCTTGTACCTGTGGCAAGACTGCCCATCCCCGTGCCTTTTTACTGAGAGCCTTTCAACACAGAGCTCACTCACTGTTTACTAACACTTACAAGTGTTAAAATCTTTCATGTCAACAGGTTGAGGACCTGGCTGTTGAGTCCATGGGGGCATTTTGTTGACTTCATAGGGTTTTTACGAAGGAGATCAAAGGGATGCATTATGTTTCAATACATAACTTTATAGGACAGATGGAATCCACCTTGAAAGACCCATGACACTTAAAGCCAGATTATCAAAAGTTTCAGACACTAAAACCTATTAGCTTGCTCGAACCTTATCCTCACGTTGTCAGCCCTTTGTAGCTTCATTTATAGGTAGTGGACAATCCAATTTGAATTTTAACTACTGCCAAAGTTCAATCATGGGTTAGAAAGGGTTTCCACTGAAATGGGGATTTGTCCAGTGATGCTCCTGTTTGGTATGTGGACTTGCTCTCTTAAATGACGGTACCACACAAATGACTAAATCGCTGTATTTGAAAGCAAAAATTACCCACTCACAACTTTGGGGAAGAATTCCAGTGCCCAGAAATGGTATCTGGCTAGGTGGTAGCCTCACAAATCTGTTCTGTGTCAGAGAAAAGAGCATGAAAGAAAGTTGTTCCTTCTTTCATCTTGCAGGAACTCCAAAGGGATTCTGTTCCTACCCACATCTAACACTTGAAATACATACACCCTTCGAGTATCCCCCCTCAAGCCTCTAAACAAATTGCAGAGTTACGAATGAGGATGATGTACTTGAGTGTTTTTATTCTTACCAGAGAAGAAAATGATTTCTGTGCATACAAATCAGTAACTACTAAAGCTTGACAAAAATCTTGTTTTGTAAGAACAACTTGTAGCATATATACGGTAACCAAAAATATTTTTATAAGATGCTTAAAAGACATCTTGTTTGACAGGAGTTTAATCCAGTGTTTGAAAACATTTTTAAATGTAACTAAGTCTCAATTGCTTGAACATGTACAATATCCCAGTACAACATTACCTTTTATATGTACTGCTTTTAAATGGTGCTGCAAAGTGAAAAATCTTGGTTTTTCTATAATACCATATTTCACGTTGCATAGTTATTTGATTTTTGATTGTTCTCATACTTTAAGTAGTTGTGCTGATTAAATATCTTCCCAAATAGATACTATATTCATTTCACAATGACTCATTTATTTATCATTCGGGGGTTAAAAGTAGATTAAAACAATTGTATATTTTTAAAATAGTCTGAGTACATAAGGCACTGAATTGATTATGCAAATATTTAAGCTCTATAAACTACATATGTCTCAAAATTATTTTTTCAGAAATATACATTGTATTTATACTTGATAAATCTAGTAATAAAACTTTGGCTACTATATATGTATCAATATATGAAATGTCATAACTTTAGTTTGCTTCAAATCATAATTTGGTTTCTTTTGGTGTTTTTAGAAACCTGCCTTCCTTCCCCCCCCCCCATTTTGGTTAAGAAATCGTGAATGCTTTTTTTCTATTAGTATAACGCATCCTTCTCAGCTTTTTGCTGGACATATTCTATAATTAAGCATTTAAACCTTGTAGTATAGAACAGTCTTGTTTGTCTCTTAGCATCAGTCTTTGAAGAATACTCTTTCCCATTTCTATCTTGTGGGGACGCATCAGTAGAAGAGGAGGTTAAAAGCATCCACCCATCCAACAGGTGTGTAGGGAGAAGTTTCTGTCTGCCTTTGTTGGCAGCTCTGGAAGAGCAGGTGTTGAACATCAGCATCATTATTCTGTTTGATAGTTAGGCTTTGTGGGTATCAGCTGGGGATACTCACACTAAATCTGCAGGGAAAAAACCCCATCATAACTGGGCTGAGAAGCATAAAACAGATTTCATTTTTGACTGGTTTTAAAGCTGAAAAGATTGGTGTGGCTTTACCTGTCAAGCTCATAATTTGGAGTCTTGTTTTAACCTGACCATAAAAACAGATGCAGTTTATTCTTAATTTAAAAAAAATAGTAAGTGATTCCAACTAGGACACTAGATATTTTGTGCATTTAGGCGAGAGTTCTTGGGCAGAGTGGATGTCTTCTTCTGTCTGGAAAATACACCACATTTGAGACACTTGGATTTGTTCAGAACCTTTGAGTTTAAACAATAATTATACTTTCTTACCATACTACCTGTCGCCTTAAATTAAGACATATGTAGCACCAGGTCAGAGGCACTGGAAAAAAACGTCTCTTTAAAACACAGAAATTATCTTTGGTATCTCCTGGCTGCCCTGGCTTGAATCCAGCTGTCACTTATGTTCCCTGATTGATTCTGATAATGTTAACCAGCTGTCGATGTAAAAAAATCTATTGTTGCTGCATCTGATTGCAGGCTTTCTGGTTCTTTCTGAATTGGTCAAAATAATGATTTTGTATTGTTGACACCCCAAAATGTTGTCATTCTACAATCCAGGTAAAAAATGTTGATACATCTATCATGCTTTGAATTGTCTTCATGGCTGAGCATGACTCAAAATGAAAAATGGATTTTTTAATTTGCACCTCATGGGAAAGTGGCAGGGAGGTTTCTAAGGCTCCATGGTGTCAACAAAGTGACAGGTGTTCCCTGTCACTTTGGTATTTTTGATATCACATGTTCCTTTTTTTCTAGTTAACATTTCTATCTATATTACCCAAGAGGCCACGTGGCTCAACAAATGCCAGTAAGTTGGCAAATTGTAAAGCATTTATTTCTCCAATTTCACCTATCTCTTAAGTCACAGAAATTGGTAGTAAGGTGAGAATAGTCTATTAAAGGATCTTAAAATACACTTCAGGTATTTTTAATGTTAAGGCTTATGATGCGAATGAAATATTGAATACTGTAATAAGAATGTCCATGTGAAGACTGGATAACACACATAATAAAAGCTGCTATTAACTTCGGGCCCACTGTGCCAAGCAGCTCCTTTAATCTTGATAGTAAGGATTATGCAAAGTAGGAGAAATGAGAATAGGAATGTTTAATCTGCAGTCAGCTAATGACTGACAGCTGAAACTCAAACTCGTCAGATGCTCAAAAAGCTCCTCTTCCCACTGTGACACTGCTTTTCAGTAAAGAAGAAAAACTCTGTTAAAAAGAATTGTGTTGGCCAGGCACGGTGGCTCACGCCTGTAATCCTAGCACTCTGGGAGGCCAAGGCGGGTGGATTGCTCAAGGTCAGGAGTTCGAAATCAGCCTGAGCAAGAGCCAGACCTCGTCTCTACTATAAATAGAAAGAAATTAATTGGACAACTAAAAATACATAGAAAAAATTAGCCGAGCATGGTGGTGCATGCCTGTAGTCCTAGCTACTCGGGAGGCTGAGGCAGAAGGATTGCTTGAGCCCAGGAGTTTGAGGTTGCTGTGAGCTAGGCTGACGCCACGGCACTCACTCTAGCCTAGGCAGCAGAGTGAGACTCTGTCTCAAAAAAAAAAAAAAAAAAAAAGAATTGTGTAATATGGTGTTAGAATTAATTGCATTTTCAGGTTAGAATATATTCATTTAACAAAATCTGCATTGGGTTGACTTTATTTATCAAAAGATACCTGACACCCATGGTTGCTCTAAGAGTTAAAATAGGAAAACTAAATTAGTGACAAAATGCACACCTGTGTGCTTGATAGGACTTGCTTCGCTTAATTATCATGACCCTATGGAGTAAACACTTAGGACTCCCATTTTACACAGGTGAATACACTGAAGCCTAATTAATTACCAACCAAGCAGAAAAGGCAGGATTTGCACACAGGGCTCTCTTATTCCAGGACCTAGAGTATATTGCATACGGGCCTTACTCTGCAGATCATTTTTTACTACACACATTTAAATACACAGAATTCCCAGGGTTTGATGTTAAATTCATACTGAACCCAGGATATATCTTAAAAGTTGCATGCATTTGTCTAATTAAACCTAAAGTAATTTTTTGTGTGTGTGATTTACCACTGTCTTCCAGAATTGTAAGAAAAAAAAAACAGCTAAGGATTATAGTATCTTTATTGAGGTTTTACTGTATCTTGAATTGTACCACTGAAAAATAATATTGGTGAAAGAAAAGAGGCAGGAAGGATGGCCCCTTCCTGCTCTAAATGTCGCCTGTACCACGTGAGCAGCCTCTTGCTCAGAGTCGGTCAGCTCTGGTGAGAGCTATTTGTGTGTGAGCGTGGTGAGAAACTGGCCGAAGAGTGCCTTGTGTCAGCTGTGAACTTGGGCAATTTACTGAAAGTACTTGGGTAACCTCTTAGCCCCACTTTGCCACATCTGGAAAACTGGAATAACAAGAACGACCATGACAATTAAGAGTAAAGGTCTTCATTAAGCATTCCATAATCTTAGGATTATAAATAATAAAAATGTTTGAAAATGGATCTTTCAGAAAGGTCATTTTTGGATGGTACAGAGTAGTTTATAAATCACTTTTTCTAGTTAAGTTCATGACTTCTCTGTTGGTTGCCTGGACCTTTCTCTTCTAAATTTGTTCCTCCCTAGCTAGTGTTACTCATTGTCTATGAAAGAATGTGGCCAATTCATCTTAACAGAAGCCTACCACCTATACTTTTTATTGTCCCCAAATGACTAAATTTGCTTTTTTTGTGTGTGGTTTTTTTTTTTAAACACATTCCTTAAGTGTTGCATATGCTCATCTTCCTCAGGGACTTTGCACATGCTATTCTCTAAGTTGGGGAGCTCTCAACTCCTTCCCAGCATTCCACCTTAGTTACCTTTGCTCATCCTTCATAGCTCTGTGACATGCTCACTTATCCAAGGAAGATTGCTTGGCTGAGTCTCTCTGTCTTGTGTGTTTTTGGAACCCTCTGCTTCTCTTCCGTGGACCATGCACAGTGTATAATTGCTATATGCCTTAGTTGACTATCAGGATTAATATGTGTCTCTTCCCACTCTTAGTAATGTTACTGTGTGCCAACCTTTGTGATCAGCTTGGTGGTTATTTTGTTTTCACCACCCTGGGTATTATTATCCATCCTTTTTAGTGTATCAGAATGTTAAGCAGAAAATAAGCCTAATCCACAGGTGGATTGAGGAGCTCAAATGAGTTAAAGCAACAAGCTCTGTGTCGTCTTTACAAAGACTCAATAAATGCTTTGTCTCTACTTCTAATTAAATACGGCATTTCCTTTTAACTGGAGCTTACTTTTTATCCTGGACAATTTTACCACTTTTGTTTGTATATTCTTCATAGTACGGCATCAATTCTATTATAATAGGCCAATCAATTAACATAAAGGTTACAAAAACATTAACTTCAACAGCTACGAGATGATATGTAACTTCTACAAGCATGGGCCTTTGTAAAGCACTTCTTACTAACCTTAAAAGTTCTTTGCTGACTCAGTGTATTATAGCTATTTAGCCAGGTTTAAGTCTCTATAATAGAGTTCATACTCAAATTCCTTATTAATGAGTATAATATTAAAAAAACATATTGCTAAGCCTCTAGTGCATTCTGCTACTGTAATTAGTAAGTTTAATGTGTTTATAGACACACATGTACTACTTGAATCTTTAATATTTCTATGTGATTAAGAAGCTATGTTTTCCATACTCAAGTAAACCTTAAAATTATGTGCTCACATAAGTTTTTGAAAGTTGGTTTAATTTTGAGTTTGAGATTTTTCTGTCTATTACTTCATTTGGAAATATTACTCTTTTCTCAGTTCCAAGATACTTAAGTAAAGGCAACAGGTTAATCCAAAATACTGTTTTGTAATAAATTATTATGTTCAGCTTACATGTAGAACATAAATGTCTTCTGGAACCATGTAACCAGTGTTAAAAAGTCAAATGTACCAAACAGGTCATATTAACTGAGCATATTTAAATACATAGCCATTTTCCCTACTTCGACCAAGAAACAGTCTCCCTAGTTTTTCTTGTAACTAATTGCTGTTTTCATCAATCTGTCATCTCACCACTTTTGAAAGAGATTTGGATATTAGATTTCAATGACACGTTCTTCTAAATCTATAACATGAAGAAAAACAGCACCAGTACAATAAGTAGCTGACAGTTTCACAATGGAGAGGGACAACAAATGTCACACTAGAGACCATAAGACCTGGCTAAAGGGGACATTGGATGTGCAACTTCAGCTGACCGTTACTGTCTGAGCATATTTCTGATTCTTCTAGGATAAGCTAGAAATCCACATTTTTATGATATCTTCCAATAAAGATAGTCAATGAATTAAATTTAAAAAAACACCACACTTGCTAGAATGAATCAAATAATGCAAGCTTGCCACATAGGCCTCCAGTTTGTAGCAATTTGGCCTGTTTTCCTTTTTATGTGACTCACTCAGAGAAATTGACATTGCCAATCAACCCAAGATACATTTTCTTCCTCTCAAATGTTTCCCTTTCTCCATTAGCATTATTAATGACATGTGTGTTTTATTTCCTAGAAATACTAGTGTTCAAGAGTCTAGGGTAGCTACTTTAAGGCTCTTTGAGTCAAATATCTTAGAACTAATTTAGTCTACTTTCTTTTATAAATGAGAAAAATAGCACATGTGTGTTTATGTTCCCTTATTTTATGATTTGGCCAGTGACATTCTTTCCAGAGGATTTTTTTCTAAAGTAAACTTCACCTTAGTCACCAGACTTGCATTGAAGTATTTTCACTACTTAAAAAAAAAGAAAAAATCTATTTGAGTGTTCCTGTTTTAGATATTGTCCACTTTATCACTTAGTATCTTGTGTATGAAAACCGTCATGGAAAAAATTTTGTTCCATTTCTATGTGAGGCTATAAACATGAAAAGCTTCTATTCATGTGTTTTGCCTACTTTTTAATGTTTTTTTTTTTCCCTTTGCAGATTTGCTTGAGTGCTTGGTAGATTCTGGTTATTAGTCCTTTATCTGATGTGTAGCTTGTAAATATTTTCTCCGATTCTGTAGGTTGTGTATTTGCTCTGTTGGTTATTTACTTTGCTGTGCAAAAGTTTTTTAATTTAATCAAGTCCTATTATTTTTGTTGTTGCTGTAATTGCCCTTGGGGTCTTTTTCACAAATCCTTTGCTGAGGCTGATACCTAGAATGATTTTTCTTAAATTTTCTTCTCAAATTTTTACAGTTTCATTCCTTACATTTAAGTCTGTTATCCATCTTCAATTAATTTTTGTGAGTGGTGAGAGGGAACCTGTTTCAATCTTCTGCATGTGGCTATCCAATTTTCCCAGCAGCGTTTATTGAATAGGGCTTCTTTTCCTCGGCGCATATTGTTGTCGTCTTTGTCAAAGATCAGTTGGCTGTATGTGGATGGTTTTATATCTGCATTCTCTGTTCTGATCCATTGGTCTATGTCTATATTTTTGTGCCAGTACCATGATGTTTTGGTTACTATAGCCTTGTAGTATGGTTTGGAGTATGGTAATGTGATGCCTCCAGATTTATTCTTTTTGCTTAAGATTGCTTTTACTGTTGGGGCTCTCTTCTGGTTCCAAACAAAGCATAGTATTACTATTTCTAAATCTAAAGTATGACATTGATGTTTTGGGGATAGCATTGAGTCTGTAAATAACTTCGGGTAGTACAGACATTTTAACAAGTTGATTCTACCTATTCACAAGCATGATATGTTTTCCCATTTATTTGTGTCATCTATGGTTTCTTCATGTTTCGTATCTGTAGAGATCTTTCACCTCCTTGGTTAAGTGTATTCCTAGGTATTTTATTTTCTTTGTAGCTATTGTGAATGGTATTCAGTTCAATTTTATATCAGCTTGACTGTCGGTGTATTGGAATGCTACTGATTGGTGTACATTGATTTTGTAACCTGAGACTTTGCTGAATTTAATTCCAGGAGTCTCTTGGTGGAGTCTTGGGGGTTTTATAAATAAAAGATAACATCATCAGCAAAAGTGATGGTTTGCTCTCCCCTTTCCTGATTGAGATACCCTTTATTTCTTTCTCTTGCCTGATTGGTCTGGCTAGTACTTCTATGTTGACTAGAACTGGTGACAGTGGGCACCTTTGTTTTGTTTCAGTTCTGAGTGGGAATGCTTTCCACTTTCTCCCATTCAGTATGATGTTGGCTGTAGGTTTGTCATACATAGCTTTTATCATTTTGAGATTTGTTCTTTCTATGCCTAGTTTGGGGGTCTTGCCATGAAAGAGTGCTGAATTTTGCAGAATGCTTTTTTCTACATCTATTGAGATGATCATATGTTCTTTGCTTTTGCTTCTGTTTATGTGGTGAATCACATTTATTGATTTATGTATGTTGAACCATCCTTGAATCACTGGGATGAAGCCCACTTGGTCGTGGTAGCTTATTTTTTTTTGATGTACTGCCGAATTTGGTTTGCTAGCATTTTATTGAGGATTTTTACATCTTCATACATAAGAGATATTGGTCTGTAGTTTGTTGTTGTTGTTTATGGCCTTCCTGGCTTCAGTATCAGGTGACACTCACTTCATAGAATGAGTTGGGGATGATTCCCTCATATATTAATATATTTATATATATATTCATTCTCAATGTTATAGAATAATTTCTGCAGTATGCATACCAGCTCTTCCTTGTAGGTTTGGCAAAATTCGGCTGTGAATCTATTTGGTCCAGGGTTTTTTTTTGTTTGAAGCTTTTTTGTTAATGCTTCAATCTCATTGTTCATTACTGGTTTGGTCAACAGTTCTATTTCTTCCTGATTGAGTCTTGGGAGATTGTGTGTCAGGCCCATTTGTTCTAGAGTCCTGTTTAACTCTAGTGTTTTCTTATTTTCTGTCTGGGTGACCTGTCTAGCTCTGTCAGTGGGATGTTGAAGTCCCCAGCAATTATGACATTGATGATTGTCTCTTGGCTTAGATCCAGTAGGGTCAGCTTTGTGAATCTGGGAATTTCTGTGTTAGGTGCATAAATATTTAGGATTGTTCTGTTTTCTTGTTGAATTGTTCCTTTACCATTAGTTAATGACTATCTTTGTCTCTCTTTACCATTGTTTTGATTTAAAGTCAATTTTACCTGATAGGAGAATGGCTACACCTGCTTTCTTTTGGTTTACATTTGCATGCAACATTTTTTCCACCTCTGACTCCTTTACAGGTTGTAAAGAGGAAAGGTTTGCACCCTACTCTTTGTTGAAGCCCTGATAAAGGGAAAGCAGAAGCTCCTGAGAGCCCTGACTCAAGTGTTTACAGGCAGGGAAGGGGATGGAGAGGAAAAGAGCCAGAATGGGGGAAAGCTAGCACTCTGGTCGTCTCTGTCCCTCTTTGTGAAAGGCAGCCTGCCTGGAATATCCATGTTCTGAGGTCACGCAGATCCCCCAGGACCCACTGGCTTCCTGTGGCTTCCAGAATCTAGGCCAGCATTTGGAAATGTTTGTGAGGGAACGAGCAAGATGAACTGAGGGGCTGAAGCCCTGTGCAGGGAATAAAGGTGCTTGGTGGGTGGAGAAGCAATATGGCGCCTGCAGTGAAGGGAAGTAACCCCAAGGGGGCTGGCAGCCTGGTGCTTTGTCCTCTTGAAGCTCCCAGTTTACTGGCTACAGCAGCTTTTGGGCTTGTGAGGGGTACAAAGACTCTCAAGCAGCTCGGGAAGCTGCTTGACTGCCAGAGTTGGGAGTGAGGGAGAAACAAACCACTCCACTGACCGTTTTCACCAGCCTGCAAGCCTCTAGGGGATTGACCTTTGCTGATACCTTGCTCCTCCTTTGTCTGCTCCACAACTTCTTCCTCTGGAATCTCTTGTAGGTTCTGGCACTTTTCCTTTGGAAGTACACCTGATCTATGATGGTTTTTTTTTTCCTTTTTCACCCAAAACTTTTTTCTTTCTTTTTGAGATAATTTGGCAGCTGGTGTCTCTGGTCAGCCATCCTACCTGATCTCAATTAGTCTATTTTTAATGAATGTATTCCTCTAACTTGTACATTGCACAAAGGGTGAATGATTGGCCAGGCAAGTTCTCGTTAAGGCCAGGATACTATTTTTTGGGGCAGCATGTAAAAGCTCCTGTGGAATAGATAGCCACTTTGAATTTACTTTTTATTTTATTTATTTTTATTTCAGTATATTACAGGGGTATAAATGTTTATGTTATGTATTCATTTGTTTTCTATTTTGGATTATGGGGTTCCTAATCCTGCTTTAATATACTTTATACGTTGTGTAACATTGTTTCTCATACAGACACTTAATATAAGCATTCAGTGTTAGGAGTTGGATTATTTCATTTTACTGGGAGAGTGTTTCATTTCACCAAGAATGAACGTAAATCAAAACGTTGTTGCAAATCTAGTGTTCAAGGTATTCTGTCCATTTATCATTTTACCAATCTTACAAAATTCTTACAGAATAGGTTATTATCCTCATTCTAACTGATTAGAAAACTAAGACTCTGACTTGCCCGAGGTCACAAAACCAGTGATTCCTCCAGCTGGAATCAAATTCCTTCCATATATGTACTCTCCCCCTGCTTTGTTTGGGACTACTTTTCAGGAAGACTAATTTTGGGGGTTTATCTAAGTCCATTTCATGCTCACCTTCCATGAACCCACCTCTGCAACATAGTCTTTAAATGAAAGAAGAGACTTGGTAGGTTTATAGGAATCAATGTATGTTAAACACATTTGTTTCAACTGAACCCATAAAAAATTATTTAACTTAGAATAATCAGAGTAATTTAAATTGCCATCTTCCTTATAAAAGTGTTTAATTCAACAAAGTGTCCCTGGTTTGCATAATAATTTTAAGTATAAAAAACTTAAATTTCTTATTAAATATAAAAGAGGAATTGTCTTTGCCTTAATCATAGTCCTAAGCTGTACCCCTGCCCTTCTCCTAGGACATGTGACTTATTAATAGTGTTTAGCATTTAATACCAATTCTTGGATCTATAAGACTGCATCTCTTTACGTACTTAGGACAGATGATTCTATTTAAATAACTATTTTGTGCTTATTGATAAACATCCACTGTTATTTAACTAGCTTAACCACTTAAATAATGATACTATGATTTTAGGACGACTAGCTTGTTTTGTAATAGACTACTCGGTGACAAATGACAGACCTAATGCCACAGGCAGATATAGCTTTGCATCTAAATTCCTAAAAGATAGGAACTTTGGCCATTCAATTTTTCCATTGTGTTTAATGCTATGGTAAATTTAAGTTTCAACTAAATAACTATGAGGATTACTACATGAAAAATTAATTTCAATTGACATTTACTTTGCTTTTTTGCATTGTGAAAATCTTTTACTATAAGCGTGTGTTACATAAGCAAATGATGGTGCTGTTAGCATTTTAAAAATGAACCAGTGGATCTCTAAGCCATTGTTTTTGTAGATTAAATTGTAGATAATTGCTGGGAAGAAAGTTTTTTTTAACAAGGTATTTGGGATGCATTTACACAAAAGTTTGGGTTTCTTTTTTGTATAAGTTGTTTGAGATGCATTTACAAAACAGCATGAACACAGAATAAATGTGATACTAAGAAGGGCTGAGCTTACACAAGGATTCAGGTTTTCCTATTTTGCTTTTATAGGGGAATTAAAAACCCCAATTCAGTTGACCATATTTTTGCTGTGTAGAGTGAAAATATCTTGTGACTTTTGATGATGATTGCCGTTTGAGATTTTTATAAATTTAGTTGAGAAAGAAACTTCAACAGTACCTTTAGAAGGTGGTAGAACAAGATCTGACCTTAACCCTCACAGGTGTGTTTTAACCTACGGACCCAATATGCAGTGATTATATCAGATCGGAATTAGAAAAATGCAGGTTCATAACCATTAGGGTTTATCTGAAAAAAAACCCCAGTATTATCAATAGGTTTTAAAAATATATTTTGATACTTACTAGTTCACCTTCAAAACAGATACAAATGAATCCATGCAAGAGAAACCCGTTTAAAACAAGCAGGGGCACACAGGGATTTAAGATGATATCCCTAATGAAACACAGAGCTTCAGCACTGTGAGAAAGCTAAGGCTTGGGCCGAGAATCAAAGAGGAGCTCGATAGCCTTCAGAAGGCGTTTTTATAGTCCGGGATCAAGGAGGTTTCATCTGCTGAACTGTCGAGGACTAGTAATGGTCTGGTAATCTATGAGGTGCTTTTATATTGTTTTCTTTGCAATTTCTCAGACTGTTAAAGCTTAAAAGTAAGAGGTTACGGGCTGGAAATCAGAGGTACTCGAGACGCAAGGTGTTCCACCTTGTGTCAGTGGCATATGATGTTCTGGAGGGCGTGGAATGCTTTTAGGGCTCTCTGAGAGGTTAAAGATGTTAAACATTCTCAGCCACTTCAATCACGTCGTACAGACAAAATAGAGAATGGAAGAAGATCTAAAGGCACAGTCAGCTATTCAGTTTTTTTTAAATCGAGAGTCACAGTTTACGTATCAGTTCTTAGACACATGGCATTTGATTCTTCCATACAAAGTATGACCTGGTGGCCAGTATAAACTGAGTATATATTTGCATATAAATATAATGTTTATATTTAAATTAAATGTTTATTGGAGGAAACCTATGTACTTCAGAATGAATATTGATATCTTAAAACTAGAATTTGATTTTCTTAATTGAAAAAGGTGACTTAAAAAATGCTAGCTTCTGTTTTGAATACAGTGGTGCCACGTTTTACCAGGGGCTAATTTCTTTCTTTCTTTTTTTTTGAGACAGAGTCTCACTCTGTTGCCCAGGCTAGAGTGAGTGCCCTGGCGTCAGCCTAGCTCACAGCAACCTCAAACTCCTGGGCTCAGGCAATCCTTCTGCCTCAGCCTCTCGAGTAGCTGAGACTACAAGCATGTGCCACCATGCCCGGCTAATTTTTTCTATGTATTTTTTAGTTGGCCAATTAATTTCTTTCTATTTTTAGTAGAGACGAGGTCTCGCTCTTGCTCAGGCTGGTTTCAAACTTCTGACCTTGAGCGATCCGCCCGCGTCGGCTTCCCAGAGTGCTAGGATTACAAGCGTGAGCCACCGCGCCCGGCCAGGGGCTAATTTCTTAAGTTAGAGTGTGTGAATATCACATGGAGTCAAAATTATGCTTGAAAATTCCTTGGATCTCCCACAAAGTAGAACATAATACTATATAAACATCCTTATGCAATAATGTATATATTAAAATATAAAACATAATAGGTATACAAAGCATAATTTTATAGTATATAAAATTTTTTCAATTTCATCTCCATTGTATTTTTGTCAAGCACACACTTGTGTAAGTTTAAATACATGCTGATGGAATTGTACTGTTCAAGAAAAACCAATTACTTATGAAAGTGAAAGGAAAATCTTTTTGGTTTTCAAATATCAGTGTAGCAGGAGTTACCCAGACAATAGATGTTGCCTTGGCATAATTCACAGTAAAATTCTGTTGATTGATTAAATCATCACCATTGGTCTCAGCAGGGCAATCGTCAGGGAAGTGCTGAGTGCTGTAGACCAGCAGTCTCCAACCTTCTGGGCACCAGAGACCAGTTTCGCGGAAGACAATTTTTCCATGGACCTAGGAGGATGGGGGATGGTTTTGGGGTGATTCAAACGCATTACGCTTGTAGTGCAGTCAAACCTGTCTGGTAATGATGATCTGCCTTTGCAGCCCTTCTAGTGCTAGCATCACCACCTCAGCTCCACCTCGGATCATCAGGCATTAGATTCTCATAAGGAGCACGCAACTTAGATCCCTTGCACGTGCAGTTTACAGTAGGGGTCACGCTCCCATGAGAATCTGATGCCCCCCCAGTTCTTTTTGTTTCAGCCTTTAATCTAAGATTTAATAGATTTACAGAAAACAGCTTCATGGGGTTGGGGGACAGAAGTGTAGAGAACAGAAGATAGGAGGATGGATGAGTAGTAAACACATCTAGTAGAATTCAGGTGTAAAAAATAGCCACACAAGTTTACAGGGTATACAGGAACAAGAAGAAATATTTCCTGAACCATATACAGATCTGGATAGGGTGAGTGGGGCACAGTGGATTAGCCACTAAATGCCTTCTGTGATAATTCTGAAACCTGTTCCAGTTTAATTTCAGAATAAATTCTTATTCTGGACAGGTCAAAGATTGTGCTTTAAAAATGTCATTAGAAGGTGACAGCTTTTAAGATGTTCTTTTGGCTTGGAGTATGGGAATTGGGAAGATGTTGGTCAAAGGACACACAATTTCAGTTACACAGGAATAAGCTCAAGAGCTCTATTGTACATCATGGTGACTACAATTTATAATATACACTTGCTAAGAGTATATTAAGTGTTCTCACCACAAAAAATAGTTATGTTAGGTAATATGTATATCAAAACTTGATTTAGTCATTCTGTGACGTACATCAACATGTACACCACAAACGTGTAATTTTTATTTGTCAATTGAGAAGTATTTTGCTAAAATATAGATAGGTCTTGGAAAACAACTTAGCACCATGAAATCAACAGCCTGCATGCCAGTGGCTTTGGCAACAATGGGATGGAAACTTCACCACCTGCTCATAATAGCACCCACTTCTTTGCCATTGGGCACATTCTCTCTGGCATGGGCTCCATAGTTTAGGCAATGGACATCCTCATAAGAGTCTAGTGTAAAGGAGGAGGGATGGCAGATATTACATGGAAGTGGAGAGACTTTTATGAACACTTATGAGACATTCCAAAGAACTTGCAGAAATTGCTAAGAGGGAATTTCAGTGAGGACTAGAATTTGGTAAGGAAAGAGCCAATAAAATATCAACAGATGGTTTAACGCAAGTTTGCACACAGCTGATGAGAGTATAAGTGAAATGGAAAGTAGTTGACTAAAAAAATGCAGATTTAAACATATTTATTGCAAGAATTGAATCTATAATGAAACATCTTCTCACAACTCTAGGCCCAGATGACCTTAGACAATTCTTCCAAAGATTTAATAAAAAACTACAGCGCTAAAATTTTCCTTTTCCCCAGAGAATAAAAAAATATTTCCCAGTATGCTTTCTGGGGCCAGCATAATCTTGATACCAATACCCGACAAGGACATTATGGGAAAGTGTTACGAAAGAAACTATAAGCTCGGGGAGTGGGGTGGCTCATGTCTGCAATCTTAGCACTCCAGGAGGCCAAGGTTGGAGGGTTGCTTCAGCTCAGGAGTTTGAGACCGGCCTGGCCCAAGAGTGAGACCCCATCTCTCCAAAATTTTTAAAGATGAGCTGTACGTGGTGGTGCATGCCTGTAGTCTCAGCTACTTTGGAGGCTGAGGTGGGTGGATTGCTTGAGTCCAGGAGTCGGCTGCAGTGTGCTACGATCATGTCACTGTACTCCTGCCTTGGTGACAGAGCAAGATGCTGTCTCTTAAAAAAAATCCAAAGGGGCAATAAACAGATGAAAAGTAGTTAATGACAATAATCATCAAGGAAATGCAAATTAAAATCACAATGAGATACACTTCCTATAAGAATGCGAAACATTAAATATATCTGACAAGAGTTGGTGAGAATGTAGAGCAATGGGAGCTCTCGTACATTGTTGATGAAAATGTAAATCAGCACATATGTTTTGGAGAGCTGGTAATCTCTACTAAAGCTGAACCCATGCACATTTTAAGGCCCTAGCAGTTCTACTCCAGACAGAAATGCAAACATATGTAGACCAGAAGACACGTAAAAGAACATTCCTAGAAGCATTTATAATGACCAAAAGTGGAAAAAATTCAAATGTCTCTCAGCTGTAGGATAAATAAGTTGTGGTATATATGTAATAGACTCAGTCATAAAAATGAATTAATGATCATTGAACACAATAGAATGGGGTCTATTGAACACAATAGAACAAACTAGGTTGAGAGAAAGAAATTATCTGGGATACAGTATATACTGTATAATTTCAGCTATATAAAATAGACAAATAATTGATAGCTTTAGAATTGAGGGTAGGGATAACATTGGGGAGAAGGATTGTGTAATAATGCTAAGTTCATTTCCTACAAGAGTGGTTTTCAGTCTTTCAGAAAATACAGACTAACTCTAATATGAACCCCAAACCAAACTCGACACATCAAGCAGTTAAAGAGAGAGCTCTCTGGTGTACATGGAGTGGGAGATCTGAGCCTGGTCTACTCTGCCTCCCTGTCCTTCCTTGACCTTCAGCTGAGACCCATTTGACAGTTGGTGGAACTCCTCAGTAGGGCTCCTTGAAAGACAATTGAAAACTACTAAACCCCGAATTTGCTCATCCCATTCCCATGTTATAAACTCTTTGCTATCTCTCTTTGCCAATAATTACATATCCAACTTCTTAAACTGTGTTCAAGGCCAAGTTCTGCCCCTTCCCTGTGGGTCTAAATTTATGGCTGAATCCTGGGTTGCTACCTTGCTATGTTAACTTTCTAAATGCTCAAACCGTACCAAGTAAGCTTCCTAGACCAGAAAGTGTGTGACCGGGCCATTCTGTGAGCCTTTACACATCCTTATGTCTTTGTTTGGGATCCTCTTTCCCTGCTTGCCGATGTCTAATTCCCGGTAATCGTTTCTTTAAGGTTCTCCACACCTCTCTGGAAAGCTCTCTCCGACACTGTCTGGGACAATGAGATCTTTCCTACTTCTTTGTACTTTAAGGGTTTATGAAATCCTCAAGGACCACGATTTTTTTTTTTTTTTGCATCGTTGTATCTTCATTCTTCACTACCAACCACAGCCATTATAGTGACTGATACATAGAAGTAATCCATGAAATACTTGCTGAATGAATAATAATCAAATATTCTCACATCCCAGAAAAAATAGATAAACTTGCTTGCATAAAATGAATTTGGTTTCAGATCTCTAGGCTCCTCAAATTGGTGGAAAAATTGTCTTGAGGAAATACACTTGAGTGCATGTTAACATATTTCTGATATAGGACCCTTTTGAATTTTCTTTAACATTCTGTGTTTTGGTATAGTATTTATTTACCATGAGAAATTTCCTTTTTGGTTGACCAAAGTAATGCACTTTTCTATTCCTAATGTATACCTGAGGTAAGAGAATAATCCCAGCCCAGCAAAATATCTGCTCACTAAGAGATGTTGCTGCATGTTCACTTCAAAAAGAAATAGTGCCTCTTTATTCTGAACCTCTGCCCAGTCCTTAAAACTCCAAGAAAATTTCCCCTTAATCTTAGATTTTAGTCCTCTTTTTTTTTTTTTGAGCTTTAAAATCTGTAATCTCTTGTCTGGAGTATTAATCTTTACCACTTGAAGGGATATTTTGCATTATTATTATTTGACTATAGAGGTTAATCCTTAACTGTAGGTTTGTGGTTGGGGGCCTTTTTAGAAAAGCTGCATTTTGGCAGAGACTTTAACCACAAATATTTAGGGGTTTTCTTTTTAGTTCAATGACCTTATAGGACCCAAGCACAGTAGACGGTATGAAATATTTCATTCTTTAGAAGGCAAACTCTTTTATTGGGGGAAGTCAATATTATTATTTTATTAAAAGCTCACTCACAGCTCATGACGTGATCTAAAAAAAATGCATTTTCTCTCCAGAATACGGAAGTAATCAGAATTTATTCAAGTGGGATGACTCAGAGTTTTGACATCAAAGGGCAATCCTGTCTGATTGATATTACCACTCAAATGGCAATATTCTTGAAATAAATATGGAGACATGGCAATTTTAAAGGCTGTGAAAGTTACATGTAAAATAACTGTGACATTTCATACAAATTAAAAGGCAAACTCTTAGAAGGTAGGGTCCTGGCTTCTTCAAGGTATTCTAAAATATGCTATGATCATGAATGGATTGTGCTGAAAATTTAAAATTTTATGTTTCAGAAAACTTCGTATTATACAAAACTGGTACCACCTGAAATGGCTTTTATCTCTCAGCCTGTAAGTAAAAAACATGCTAACCAGCGATTAGCACTACATTTATTCTATCAATACAAAATACAGCTATGTGCTACAGGAGCTTAATGAACTCTTGATGGTTGAGAAGCTCCACCTACCCAGATAAATAATAGAGATATGGAGTATGATAAGATCCTGGCAATAGAAAATAAGATACTTAATAATCTTTAAATTTAAAATTAAATTAATAAAACTAATATACATCGACTCACTAGGAATATCAGTTTTAAACAAATTTTTGGGTTAAAACATGATAACATTTTACCATTGTAGCCATTTTTACGTTCATTAGTGTTAAATGGATCCACATTGTTGGGCAATCAATTTCCAGAACTTGTTCAACTTATAAAACGTAAACTCTATTCCCCTTAAACAACAACTTCCCATTCCCCATCCTCCCAGTCCCTGGAACCACTATTCTACTTTCTATGAGTTTGACTACTCTGGATACCTTATATAATCATATTTTTTTTGGTGACTGGCATATTTTACTTAGCATATATTCTCTAAATTCACTGATACTGTAGCATATGTCACGATTTCTTTTTTTAATGCTGAATAATCCATCATATGTATATACCACATTTTGTTTATTCATTCATTTCTCATGGATGTTTGGGTTTGGTATACCTTTTTACTATTAAGAATGCTGCTGTGAGCATAGGTTTACAAATATTTTTTGGGGGACCCTGCTTTCTAGCTTTTGGAAGCACATTTTAGAGATGCAGTAACCACACACATTTTTCAGGGAAAGGGATAACAGCAGAAAAATACTAGATGAGTAAAATACTGGAAGTCAAACTTCATCCTCATGCTGCAGAATTCTCCTGAAAAACCACAATTCATCTATATCCTTAAGTTTGAGGTTCAAAGTTACTAAGAAGAAAAATAGTCTTCATGTTACCACTTCTAATTCTTATTGCTGTTTTGGATTTACCTCTGCTTAATTGGAATGCATGTCAAACAAGTTTAGAGAAAGGAAGGGACTAGTATATTTTCTGAGTACCTTTGTAATGAGCATGGCTTTCTATTACTTCACACATGTAGATTATGTTACAAGATATAAAATTCTTGGCTGACAATTTATCTCTTGAAGTGACTATATTGTTCTATTGGTTTCAGACACATAGCGTAGCAGAATAGAAATCTGTGGATGATTTAATTTTAATTGTTTACATATAGCTGAATACTTACCTGATTTTTAATTTTATTCCTGTAGTTCAAATATTTTGCAAGTATGCGTCTATGTGTGGGTTATATTTCCTACGGCAATAAGCCTTGACTAACTGGAAATACTAGTGTTTTTATTTTTTTAACAAGAAAAAACTCTTCAGTTGTGGGTCTAATTATTGTGTGGTTTCCCTACTTATATTGTTGGATTGGGATTTAATTCTTTGTTCTTCCCATTTATTATCATTTTTATCATTATTTTCAGTTTCTTATTTTTTTCTTTACATTCTAAGAGGGTTTTCAAGATTGTCTTTTACCCTATTCATTTGGTTTTTCATGACACTTAGTTCTGCCTTTCACTACCGCCTCTGCATGTGTTAATTCTGCTATTGTAATTTACATTTTCTTAAACTGCTACCTTATTTCACTTTTGCCATTTAAAATTTGATCTTGACTTCTTTCCATCTCATTTGTTCTCTCCTTGCTTTCTTGTTCTGCCTCATAAAAGTTGTTTACTAAAAACATACCGAGAAAAACCAAAGTTTTTTTTTTTTGTTCTTGCTGTAAACTATTTTTACAGACTCACTATTTTTCTCTACATCTCTAATACGATGCTTGCTTTTCTTTACCTGTGGAGATATTTCTCCCTACAGGCTCAATGTTAATGTTTCTTCATCAATTTATTTTTACGTTTTTGCCAAAAGATCTGGTGAGTAGATTTCTATACATCTTTTGACGATTCACAAGTGTGTTATTAAATGCTCTCTTGAGACCTGCAGTTCTATGATACTTTCCCATGAATTGTTCTCAACCCAGTTGCTAGTGTTAACAGGTTTTTATTTTGTTTGACTTACTTGGATTGAGAAAAAATGTTTTCTTTGTGATACCTTCAACATGGTATATGAATAACTACTCTTGGAAATATGTGTCATGACCAGACCTTTTCCTGCCTCTTCCTTCACCTAGAGATTTAATTATAGATCTATTCTTGAGAGAATGCAGGGTGCCACTCTACCATCAACCTCCCTTGCTCTGTTGTAGTTGCATAGCTTCCGAGTTGATACACAGACCTTGTACTTTTAGAACTACAGGTTATATAGTTGTGGTGTAGTCTGTTTCCTTCTTTCCAATTAACAGGTTTCTGTTTTCCTTGTGATATAATGTACACACCTATTGTTTGAAATTTTGATCTCATTTCATCAGTTTGAAGTTAGTTGAGGAGGTTCTAGGTTCTAATAATGCCCAGACCTTCATTTCATGTTCTTGGTGCTGTTCTGAATTTTACCTTACGTTGTTTCTTCAGAAGTACTTTGTTAAGAAGAGGGAAAGTGTGTGTCACACGCTGCACCTCCAATGCCATTTTTAGCTAGAAATATTTATTTTTTCTGATCATAATCAGAAAACTTTAAGTTTCTTTATTTAATCTTGCATTTTTTTTTCAGTTTGAATCTGGATTTCATTTAATGTTTACATCAAACATAATATATGAGCACCATCTATGAAACATGAAAATATAAACTGTACATGAACAGAAAAGTCCTATAAAATGCTTCCCACATTGGCTTAAAAACAAGTATGGATTATTGTGTCAAACTATCTGAATGCTAGTGGTGAATAAAAAATTGACTAAAGCTGGCCGAATTTGAAGCATAAAATGCTTCAAATAGAAATTTAAGTTTAAATCTCTTAAGAAACAGATTATATCATGAAATGTGAAACAGGCAGCACCTTGTACCTGATGTATAGGAGTAATCAATAAATGTTTTTTTCTCTTTGTTCTTCTCATTGTCCTTCCTTCCATCCCATCCTCTCATCCCTTCTTTCTATTTGGATTTGGGCTGAGCTTGAAGACAGAGACATAGAACCTAACAGCATATTTAGAAACTGTATTTTTGTTGGTGGGAGGTAGCCACGGTGTCAACTCCACTGAAATGTTGAGTGTTGCAGATGAATAAGGCCTAATTTGTTATCTATGTAAGTCTTCTGAAGAATAAATTTTTGGTTACTGATTTTTAAAAACAACAATGGAAGTGATTGACTTTCAAAGTCTTATACTTCTTTATCAAGGCAATTCAATAGGAAGCAAATGTTGGTTGCAAACAATGCCACTGATTTAAAAAGAAGAGAAGAATATAAATGATCTATCATGTTTCTTTGTAAATACAAGAGTGATAGAATAGAGAAATATTTTTGCTACTTATTTTCCATCTTTATCAATTATTAAGCTCAGTTGTGATATTTTAAAAAGTACTTTGAAAGTGGGTATTTAAAGCTGTATAGCTTGACTACTGCTCCTTTATACACCCTGGGTGGCTAAAGCTTTAAGCGCCTCGAGTGTCTTGAGGAGCTATCAATGGACCATTAAACAGCTATATCGTGCCATAAAGCTGTATTCCTGGCAGGAGTTGACCCATGGCATCATGTTCTTCCTTGCACGTCTTCTACAATAACAGTCCGACAGCTTTATGTACCCATGTGTAGCATGGTAATGTGATCTCGGGCAGGTTGCAGGGATCATGTTCGGCTCAGATATGTTGACCTGTGGTCAAACAATGGGTAATATGTCAGTCACAGAACTCATTTCCAATATGAGAACTTTGTTCTAAACCATGACATACTTTGGTATATGTCACTTTTGTGTGAGTCTTCAGCTGAAATTAAAATTTTTGGGAAAAGATACGGGTAAATGTATTTTTGAGTGTTTTCTGTTTTTCCTCTCTTAATGTGTCTACCCCAATCAACTGCCAGTCAAATTCATGGAATCCACTTCATGCAT
The DNA here is from genome assembly GCA_963574885.1 of Lepilemur ruficaudatus. Taxonomy (NCBI): domain Eukaryota; kingdom Metazoa; phylum Chordata; class Mammalia; order Primates; family Lepilemuridae; genus Lepilemur; species Lepilemur ruficaudatus. The sequence goes on along the minus strand of CAUYRT010052036.1, from coordinate 12,058 downwards.
ATCTCTGGGAATGCTTTACGGACATTAGAGTCAAACGGTAAAGGTAACAAACAGAAGAAAGGAAAATGACTTCTAAGGAAAGCATGGTGGGTAAAGTGGAGAAGGCAAAATTTGTTGCCTTGAAAGACGGATAGAATACAGACAGGCCAAATAGATAGGTTATATTGGAGACAAGAGTTTAGGTTTGATATGAAAGACAAGATTCTTAAGAAGAGTTATAAACTTGACAAAAATCAGTATTTTAGAAAGATTAATAAAACAGTGGGTCACAGGAGAGCCTGAATTAGAAGGAGATGATTAGAAATGGGAAAATATAATTGTATTCACCTGTAAGTTATGAGGAAAGAGCCGTAGAGTTCAGAAGGCGGCCCCCAGTAAGAAAGAGACAGGTAATATTGGGTGAAGAATCTTTAAAATTTGGATTTGGCACACGGTTTGGGAAATAAAGGAAGAGTAGGAAGGATGCACAGATAAGGTAGACTGGAAAGCATATTTTAAACCTTTTTCCTTAAATTATATTTTGATGAAATAGTAAATAATATTAGCTCATATGTTTCCAAACGTAGGACACTAACATCTAGAAAGTTACAAAAGTATGTTAATAATTGAGCAAAAAGAGAATATCGGGATTGAAGACAGTGAAAGGAAATAATGGGAGGAGAACAGGAATAGGTTTTCATCCACAAAATAGCCTTGGGATATGTAAAGAAACTAGGTGCCAAGTACACCCTGGCTTGGCAATGTCATTCCTCTGTCCATTGGTGTGAGAGGCCAGCTGGAGACAGATCAAGAGTCTTTGGGTAGGTACTTACCTGGCTTAGAGTTACCACAGGCAGAATTTAAAGGTCTTTAACTCGTCATTACCAGAGAGGTGGTTGGAGAAATAACCATGGCAAAGTCTAACGATCATAGCACACATTCATTGTTTCCTCTGTGCCAGGCACTTCTCTAAGACCTTGATGTATTTTCATTTGGACATTGGAGTAATTCTATGATGTGTGTTCTTACTATCCCCCATTTTATAAGTGAGGAATCTGACACCCAGAGAAGTCAATTAACTTGATTTATGTGATATAGCTGATGAAGATGAGGTTAACATTAAAACTCTGGTGGTCTGACTTGAAGATCTTTAGAATCTTAGCCATTATGTTAAACTGCTTGTCTAATGCTATCTACATGGAGATGTCCTTAATTACCCAGAGTTAAATAAGTCAATAAAGTTTACCTAAAGCTTTTTCTACAATATATATCAAAGATAGCTTGAATTGCTGCTGGGGACCCTTGAAAATCAGAATGTGAGGGAGTCAGCGAAACACAATTGTTTGATTTCACACTTGTATTGAATAATATTGGCGTCCATACTTAAGTTTGCTCCTGCAAAATAGGTTCTATCTACACTGGCATGGCTTACCCACTTCTGCCTATGAGTTCTCCCTGCCTTGGGGTTGATACCTGTGTTGGCAAGAAGCAGGTACACAAAGACCCTGACTGATGCATAAGGCATCCTTAGCTTCTTGTGACTGGAGTTCTTGTCTCTCAGACCTCTGGACTGCCTCCCTGACTTCCTATATCCCTATTTCTGTGCAGACTAAATTTCTGATACTCCATGTGTGTAAATGGATGCCAGCAGGGACACTAGTTCAGGCCCCACCCCAGGACTGTTGAATAAGAAACTGCATTTTAATAAGATTCCCAGGTAATACACAGGCAAATTCAAGTTTGAGAAGCACGGATCTCAGTGTTTTTGCTTCTTACCAGCTGACCTTTCTGTGTAGTCCTGTTGAATGTAATTTCTGATGTTCTGCATAAACTCTCTGGTACCTGGGATCTACTGGTTTATAGATAGCTACATAGTCTGTCAAATACATTTCTGTCTAGACTTCTAATGTTTGCTCATTTCTTAATTTTTCCATTCCTAGTTTCTTCTTCTGTCTCCTTGCTCAACCCTACTCATGCTCTTGGAAATAAAGGAATGACAATAATTATACTAAATGATTTCCTTATCAACTCAAAAATACCACAAAATGAAGATACGTAACCAAAGGAGCAATTACCTATGTAGACATTCTTCTTAATTATTCAGACCTAATATTTTAGCTGTTTTTGATTATGGGTAATGCAATGAATCAGTAGATTCTCCCACCTTGCCCCCCATTCCTGCCAAATTTGCAATATGTAGCATTATATATGAAAAGAGAACTCTTGGTGATAGTTCTTATTTTCTCATTATGTTAAGCAAAAGGAAAAATAATCATTCATCACTGTTCAGTGGCTAATGATTAATGAATGTCTTTGGTTGCCTTTCTCAGAAGTATAGCAGAGGTCACTTGGCTGTTTTCCTCTGTTACTTCTAGGATTCTTACAGTGTGTGGGATATTTATTCAACTTAAGTATTAGTCATCCTCGGGGATTTCCTGTGTAATAACTTTTACAGGTATAATTTCAAAGACGAGCATAGAGGTATGTTTATAGACATCAACCCACGCCCGTTTCCCTGAAGAGTGTGCTTTTTAAGTGTTACCGTGAGCTCTCTTTGAAGATCCAACATCAGGTAGAGTCTAAAAAAAGAAAACTTTTTTGTTGGTGGAGTTAAAAAAAAAATGCTTTACCTACTAAATTTGGAAAACTACACGGGAATATGTATACAGGGAATCAAAATGCACAGTAATTTTAAAATTATGAATTAAGAGTTTAAAAATAAAATAGTCACAAGAAACAAGGTATCATTCATTCATGCTCTAGTTATGACACTTGTTTAATTCTTGCAGTTATATTTTCTTAGTTATTGTTCATGGGCTTGCATTGAAGGATATACACAAAGCCTCTGTCAAATGATGTCTTCACATCTCATTCCTGCTGAAATTGCAAAGGTTTAGGCACTTGGAAAGATTCCACTCTTCCAAGGAGGGTCTGTAGGCGAGAGCAGTAGCATTCAGAATTAAACTTCCAGGAAAATCCCTGGGTCACTTCGTTTGTAACCTTTTGAAAGTGACTGTATCCTGAGTTGATCTCCTAAGGCAAAGGCGAGTAACAATAAGAGACACATGCTCATTTTTGTGGATGACTGAATTCAAGCTTTTAAAAACATCATACTGAGTCTAGGACTCTAAGGCAGTGCCATCTCATAGTAAGCTAAGAGCTCTAGTTCTTTGATTTAATTTCTGACTCGTGATTTCATAATAGCTTTTCATCACCATCTTTGTAGATGGTGATTTGTAAGATGATTTGTATATGTGATTTGTAGAATGAAGTTGACCGTGTGGCAATCTGTATTGAATTTTGCAAACTGATAGCTTATTTCATTGATGTCTAGACACATAGCTTCTGATTGTACAGTGCAGATTTGCCACTGAGGCAAAAACTAATTTTAAGCCCTTTTTAGGGATTACATGGGGGCCAAAGTAACCTTAAAAAAGTGTGGGAGGAAGAAGTTTTACACAATTACAATCCAGAATACAGAAGTAGTCGGGGAAAAGGGCAGCCCCCCCTAAGATTCAATAATTTTAAAATCTCATAAAATAAGAACACACTTGAAAAGAAAGTCCTGTAGTGGTTGTATCTTTTGGCAGTAGCATGTCTCAAGGAGCTATGTACAACATGATACAGTACTTACTTTGACATGGTTCCTTTTTCTATTGGTCCAGATCTTGCTTGATTTTGCTCTAATCCTCCATTTATATATATATTTTTTGTATTTTTATACACCAGGCCATCTAAATCCAACCCACTATTCAAGGCCCAGCACTATGTACTCTATTATTATACAATTATGTTCTCTTTTGTTCATGAGGTCAACCTTGTCTGAGTCAGTTCTCTGAGTAAGCACAAGATCTTGCATTTTTTTGAGCTAGAAGTCACCACAGGGCTAACCTAGTTTAAAGCACTCATTTTACAGTTGAAAGAACAGAAGCCCCAGAAGATTACATGATCTACGGCACAGCTAGGCCCAAGATCTTTGTCTGTATTGCTGTTAATACTGTTTTACAATTTTTAATGCTATATTACTGAGCACTTAGGTCAGTACTACTATGCACTATTTGTTAATTTTAAAATGTGCTTTTTATCTTTTCTCCCAAACTAGAAGCTCTTTAAAGGTCTCCCTCGGTATCCTGTACAAAGAGTAGCACAGTGGTTACCGCGTGGTACTATTAATAGATTTTGCAATAAAGAGATGTCCTATATATCAGCTAGCAATTGCTATAATAAAGTTGTCTAACAATGTCTTCCAAAACGTGGTGGCTTAAAACAGCAATTATTTATCATATGTTAGTTGGTTGCAAGTTGGCTGATTAGATTGGGCTTGGATGGCTCTGCTGCAAGCTGTGGGTCCTCTCGGGCTTGGTGTCTTCCTCTGGTTTGGGTTCAGGTTTACTCCAGGTGTATTAATCCTATGGTACAGACTGAAGGAGTAGGAACTACTCAAGGGAGGCTCATCTTGTGTGATGGCAGAGGTGTAAGAGGGTGAGTTCCGTATCTCCAACCAGATCCCATTGGCCAAAGCAAGCCTGAGGCCAAAGTGAAGGAGTGAGAAATTCTTCTGCTCCACCATTAGGCTACAACAGGTTCCATGGGTGAAGGGAAGAATGAATTCCATGCTTGATTAATAATCTAACCACAACCATGATCCTATACCCTGAAGGCATTCCTCTTACTGCTAAGACTCTCTCCACTCTTGGTAGATTCTTGAGAAAGAAAAGAGTACCACACTTTCATTTCTACCTGTCTATGGAACAGGTTGCATTTATTACTTCAGATGCACTCCTGCTAAAAAACTGTAGTCATCATTCTTCTCTACAAACCAGATTCTTTTTTGAAATTCCAGATTCTCTCAATATTACTGCCACTTTTCTATGTCGCAGAATCATCCTTCCTTCCTACTTACCTTTTAATCCCCTCACCCATAGTTGCTGATCAAATCTCTTACTTTGTTTTTCTATATGAGACTGTGGAAGATCCTATCTCCCATTTCATTCATACTATTTCTACCTCTGTTCACACACCACTCACTGCTCACCTGCGCTATGGTGACAGCCTCTTAACTGGGCCCCTGTTACACACAGTTTTCTTTTTCCAATTTATTCTAGGTCATATTACTCTGAAAAATCTTAAAAATTTTGTGTTTCCTCTGTTCCAACACCTTCTGTACCTTTTATTAACAGAATAAAATCTAAGTTCTTAAGCCAACAACCAGAAATTTCTATGATTTTAGCTTCCTCTCCACTTTCTGTTCATATAATTCATACTTTTCAGACCAAACATATGAATTGAAAGGGCAAGTCAGATATGAGAAATATTTTGAAAGTAAAATCAACAAAACTTATGACATAATGAATATAGTGGATAGAATCCATGCTGCTTATGAGAACTGTAATACCACTGACCTGGAAATAGGGAATTGGGTGTTGGAGACTGACTTAGGCAGATAGATGTTGAAGTTAGAGTCAAACATCTTGAGCTGAAATGTGTGATCGTAGAATACCCAAATGGAGATAGAGAACTTAGGGTAAGTGGTTAGGACTGTAACTAATAAATAAAGAGTCATAGGATTAGAGGTAATAAGTGAAACTGTAGAAATAGACAAACTCATCAAGAGATTATATGATAAGGAGAAAAGAAGGCTGAGAACTGGTCCCAAGAGTCCTTTGCTCCTTAGTCTATCATAGATTGATTATCTATTCAAATATATATTCACTTACTGTAACTTCATCTCTTCAGTATTTTGACTACCTGTCTTACCCTTCTTTTTCAACTGTTGCTAAACTCTCAAGGGAATCAAGACTCTTGCTCTGACCTCCAGAACTGCATCTCCTTGGTTTCCATGAGCTTTTCTGGATTCTTACCACACCACTGACTGGAGCCTTTGAGTTTCATATTCCTACCCCTGTCCTAGGTTCTCGTCTGCTGTTGGTGTGAGGTCTTCTGATAAGGTCTTGAGCTATGGAACTAGTGAAAAGGAACTAGTGAAAGATACCCAGGAGTAGTTATTAAAATATAAGAACCAGAATTACACATAATAAAAGTCAAGAGGAAAGGGAGAAGACATTTCAAAAGCTGTTGAGGACTTACATTGTCAAATGCAGTATTAGTGTCATAGGATGCCAGCAAATTATAGGAGCAGTTATTGGGACTTTCGTTTCTTCATTTGAGCTTCACAAATCTACATCAGAAAACATACATAAACATAGAAAAATTACTATTTGATAAAAGCTGATGATCTCATGACATTGCAATTTAACAAGCTCATTTTCTTAATACTATTGAACACGTCTTCATTTGACCAAGTATAGTTTCTGGGATTGCAATTCTGATGGCATTTGTGAAGTTACTTCTGGTTTCTAAGGTCAGAACTAGCATAATTCTGTATTAACTAGAGAAGAGCCTTCATTAATTTCTCGTAGAAATTCTTCTCAATAATTCACAATGAAACATCCACAGTTTTGTGGTAAGTGAAAAGTTACCAGTTACATTTGACTTTAAAAAATTGTGAAAGACCTTTAAAAAGATGGCTAGCTCATGTTATAGTGATGGAATGGGAAATGCAAAAATGTATTGTGCCTCTCTACGGTCAGTATCCCATAAATTAAGGATCTACTTATTCCTGGGTAGATCTAGGCAATGTAAGTGTAGATTTCATGTCTGTTTCTGAGCAGTGGTAGACTGCTGGTCACATGTGTTTCAACTATATTTTAAGCTCATAATTTGATGACTTCTCACTTTACCAGTCTATTGTCTACCCTTCAAAGCCCAGAAGACTGATTTCTCTTTTCAGCTGTCCAAATAGTTATCATTTCAACTCTGCAGAGATGATTTTAATACCAGTTAAATCTGACAATCCTATCATCCATAGACTTAATACCCCACCTGCAAACTATCAGGAAATATTATCTGCTGATAGTAGTACTGACAGCTACTTTGTCTGATTTCACAGATAATGTAAATTGCTAACAAAATTCTTGTACTCCTGAGTTGTGTACAGTATTCATTTCTGATAAGAATTTTGTTCAATGCAGAGTTTTTCTTGAGCTTGGTGCTTTTTTTGGAGTTAGTTTCAATAATGATATGTTTGTCAAATTTCTACCAAAGGCAGAAATCCCATCGTGGGTTAAGGAAGAGATGAGTTGTGTTATCACTTCATCCTCCCTGCGTGGTTCTGTCCATTTCCTACGATTGTCACGATTGTCACGATTGTCACCAATGGTTGAGATCTATGGATCACAGGACATGGGGGAATTTTTCCATAGGAGATCAACATTAGTCTTGAGCTTATTTTCATTACATATGACATCGAGATTGAAAGCGTCTTGTAGCCCAAGGCCCGTGGTCTTCTTTCAACCCCAGTTGGTTTGTTCCATTTGGAAAAAGAGGTCCTGAAGTTTATTTAGAAAATAGGCAAAAACTACAGAGTGACTCATGCTTTCGGTGTGAGTGAATACTTTTAAAGATACACACTAGATGAAATAAATGTCTCTCCCCTCAACAACAAGCAAAACCAGAAAAGCACAATCTGGATTGTTGCAAAAATTACTCAGAAAAGTACATCAGTACCGGCACCAAACCTTATTTTAACGCACTGTATGAGATGACTACTATCTTTCAACGAACAATGGTAGAGCAATCTAATAACCTCTAGAGGACCTTGCCACAACTATTGGAAAGAGACGTTCCAAATAGGAGAGCTAAATTAATTCACAAAGGGTATCTCAGTAATGAGACTTTGACATCAGTAACTACACCTACTGACTTTTCTTCATGATCTCTTATTTTTGCCCTCCCTCCCTCTCTTCCTTCTCAGCTGTCTTTGTTTTTAATTTTCTCCCTTTATAAGTCTCTTGGTCTCTGAATGTTTCTTCTATCCCTGTTGAAATCTATATTTTATAGCTTCTGGGTTTAGAGTTTTAAGCTCTTTTTTAGTTTGAAAGATGAGTAAAATCTTCAATGTTTTCTCCCCCAGAAAAAACACCAACTGACACTGAATTTATTTTTTTTCCAGTACAAGAAAGAAACAGAGGGAGTAACAGTCAATAACATATAAAGAGACAAACAGAAACTTTTTAAAAAGGAATAATATGGAGTAAAATGGAGGAGTTATGGGTAAAAGAACCAAAATAAAAAATAAATGAAATGGGCAGGGGCAGAAGGAGAGAAGGTGGTTTAGGAGGTAATGAGATAATATTTCAAGAATGGACTAAAAATATTGGAGGAGGCTCAGGCTCAAATTTGATATCTCTAATTTAACCATGTCAATCCAACTTTAATTCTTTTTAATTTACCAGTTTTTACATTATCTGAAATTATTTACAATGCAGTATTGGGTGAAAAGCAACTTAAACGAAGTCAATTATTCCTTGGGTTATTTAAACCATTAATACTAAGTAGTGTTAGAACATAAAGTAGAAATTTTCTCTCCATGTAATTAACTCATGCTTATTTTGGTATGCAGAAAACAGAATTCTTGGAGTCTGATAACCAAGTGACATTTCTATAACACAAGGATCATTTTAAATATCTTTTTTACATTTAAAAGATAACAAAATCATCTTTCAATAAGAAGTGGTATCTTTTTTTCAGAGCATGTATACTTTTTTGAAAAAATTTTTAAACAGCTTTGAAGCATAATTGTCATATAAACACATGTATTTAAAGTGTTCATCGTGATATGGTTTGATATGAAAATGCTCATGCAACTCTTAGTCACAATCAAGTCAATGAACATACTCATTGCTGCTAAGTTTCCTTGACCTCTTTGAAAATCCCTCCGTCTGACCTCTCTCCTTCTCTTCCATGCCTTTGCTACATTTGAAGCAACTCTGATCATTAAATATTAGTTTATCTTTTCCATAATCCTACATAGTGTGAAAGCAAACAATATGTACTTTTTTGTCTGACTTACTGCATGTCATTATTTTGAGATACATTTATGTTGCTGTATATACCAATGGTTCATTCCTTTCATTGCTGAATAGCATCCATTTGAATGAATATACCATAATTTATCCATTCACCTGTTGATGGACATTTGTATTATTTTCAGTTTTTGACTATTACAAAAGGAGATGATATGAACATTTGTGCATAAGCTTTTGTGTGAACATTTGTTTTTATTTCTCTTGGGTAAGTATTTAGGGATGGAATGACTACATCATATGGGAGATTTTTTTTCCCAAGAAATTTCTAAAAGTTTTTCAGACTGATCAATCATTTACATTCTCACCAACAGCATATTAGAGTTCTAGCTCTTCCACATTCTAACCAATACTTGATATGGTTGGTCTTTTTGATTTTAACCATTCTAACAGATACTTAGTTGTGTATTCAATTTGAATTTTCCTAATGAGTAATGATGTTGAGTATCTTTTCATGTGTTTATTTACCATATGTGTATTAATTTTTAAGTACCTATTCAAATACTTTTCTCACTTGAAAAATTGTATATTTTGTTATCAAATGATGACTTCTTTGTTATTGATATACATCTTTTATCAGGTAAATGATTCACAAATATTTTTCCCATTCTTAACTGTGGTTTTTGAACAAAATTTAATTTTAGTGAGGCCCAATTGATCAATTCACTTTTTTATGGGATTTGCTTTTGTATTTTCTAAGGAATCTGTGCCTAACCCAACGTCACAACGTTTTTAGTCTGTGATTTTTGACTAGATGTTTCATAATTTTAGCCTTTGCATTTACACATGAAATCTATATAATTCATGAAATTATATAGATGAAATATATAATAATTATATATTAAATATATAATAATTATATATTAAATATATATGAAATATATAATAATTATATATTAAATATATATGAAATATATAATAATTAAACTATTATATATAAAATATATAATAATTAGGTGAAATATATTTATATTTTATATATATTGAAGTTTACTTTTTTTGCATGTGGATATGCAAATATTCTAACATAATTAGTTGAGAAGACTGTGCTTTCTTTATAGAATTGCCTTTGCATCTTTAATGAAATCCATTGTCCATACATGTGTGGGTCTACCTTCTCAACACTTGAAGAAACCCTTCAAGTTGAAAATAATCCTTAATTTATTTCAATGCCTACTCTACTTGTTTTCTCTGAGATGAGAAAACAGTTGTAGCAGAGTGGGGATTCTTGGCTTTCTAGTTTTAAACAATCTGGAGGGAAGGAATTTGGCACATAGGGTTCAAGTTCATGAAACATGTAATTCCTTCCTTATGTGAAAAACCTTACCCCTCTCATCAGGGTTCTCACTAGTCTGTGCACCTTTCTAACTTCCTCACTTAAGTGATGTGCTGACGGGGTTTAGTTGCACATGGAATTTTTCTGACAATGTAGACGGTAAACTATACAGAGAGTAAACTCAGGGACCTATTGACTTAGATCACAAAGTCTGAAAAAGGAGAACCTTCTGGGTGCTTTGCAGGCATCTGTCTATGTAAACACACCCCACTAAGGTGAATAATACACCCAAGTAGAGGCCACAAAGGTGGACTAAACAACCTCTTGACTAGGGAAAAAGGGGGCCAGTGAACTCAAAGGGGAATACAGTTTTGGGAATAAAAGAAGGAGCGCACTCGGGGTGATGATATGTATAATCTCACTGTGGGGAGAATGTTACTTCTGTGGGTATGATTTTTCTATCAGCATGTTTTGATTACCAGTGCATAGGGGGTTAGAAGAACTTCTGAAATTCATCCTGCTATTGTCATTTACAAAACAATTCACTATTGGGATATGTTATAAGAAGAATAAAATACATAAGGCCAAATGCTGCAAATGACTCTAAGAATATCCTTTTCTTCCCTCCCCACCCTCCAGGCTACACTATAAGAAGTGTTTATCATAAGCAAATGCCACTGCTTTAAGATCCTGCAAATAGCTGAGTTTTAAACCAGATTATTTTAAAGGTCAATAGATACAAAATGATAAATCCTTGATGTATGAAATCTTGTGCTATTTTCTTAGAATTATTTATAGTTTGAAATCAAATGGAAATAAGGACATGTATAAGCTCTTGGTCAAAAGATGAGGATCTCGAATTCGATTCTCATTCATCCAGAAACAGTACATTGTAACTTTATATTAGGGCTTGGAAAGTCTCACCTGGACCTTTCAGCTCCTTCTCAGCATGTGATCTGCTCTTCAGGGTTTGTCTGGGGGGGACCATCCCCTTGGGATTCTTGCTGAGGAGCTAGAAAGCTCTTCTCTTTAGTGGCATAATTTATCCTTGGAGAAGCAAGGTGTCCAGTTCTGGATCCATAGCTCCACTGGGATCCAGATACAATCTCATTTGCTTGTTACTTTGCTTCACAGCAAACATTCAATACGAAGTGACAACCACTGGGATTTCCCAATGGTAGCTTGTGATCATGTGAGTTGTTGAGAAAAGCTGTTGGAATCAGCGTGGCTTTGCTTTGGTGTTCTTTTGTTGGCCAGGCCTGACTCATCTGAGGTTAAAAGCATGACGAAATGCCATGTTTGTGTTGCTGTTGTTTCTTACCTCCATTTCCTACATGCTGGTGTAAATAAAAAAGAAAATAGGCTTTTTCTACCTGTCACTAGAATGGAGAGAAGTCACAATGGTGGCACCAATTTTCAAGGAATATCACGTCCCCAAAATGTGAAGACTTCTTATTGCAGTTTCAGTACAGGATGTGCTATTAATAGATACCTTTCATGCACTAACATTCTATTGGCCCACATTTTTGCTCAGGCTGCTGGGGCAGCAGGCAGCAGGGTGCAGATGCAGCCCTACAGACAGCACCTGATGGATAAGCTCTCTTGCTTATCTTTCACTATTTCCTGTTGGCTTCTGCAATCCACCCCTGAAACCTTTGACCAATGAGGATGGGAGCCAGGGGATAAATATCCTTTGCTTTCACATCTTTGGACAGCTAATCTGAGACACATTATACAGAGTTCCTCAGACAGTTCCCATTTAGGGTTGCCAGATAAAATAAAGCATGGAAAATCTGAATGTCAGATAAACAAGTACTTCTTAAAAGTGTAAGTATGTCCCAAATATTGCCTGAGGCAGGCTAAAAAAAAAAAAAAAAAA